>JAVKPL010005012.1:0-23377 GCA_032173675.1 Gastrolobium villosum | reverse complement strand
TTATGTGTAATGTTGTAAAAATGGTCCATAGTTACATGTAAATGGCCATTATTTTGAGAATGATGTAGTTGATGTTAAACTTAAAGAAAATGCATGATGGAAGGGCCTAGAGCCAACATTAGGACATGATTATGTGTTATGTGGAGTACCAAGGGGTTAGGGATGGATTACACACCCTTTTTGGGGCTCAAAACAGCTGTAATCTGTCATTTTGCTGCATAGTAATCGATTACCCAAGCATGGTAATCGATTACCATGCAACAGGGGACGAAAAATTAGCTACTGTCTGCACTGGTAATCGATTACTGGCCTTTGGTAATCGATTACCATGTGTGGCTATCGATTACCCAAAGTTGGTAATCGATTACCAGAACAGAGGATGAAGAAAATTGGCTACTGCCTCATTTTTGACAGGTGGTAATCGATTACCACCCTCTGGTAATCGATTACCACAGTGTAATTTTCGAAAATTCAGTTTTTTCTAGACTAAAAGAAAGGGGTATAACTTGATGGGTAGAACTCCAAATGATACGTGGTTTGAAACCACGCGTAGACAACGTAAAGGACTACAACTTGGTAAAAGATGAGAGTAAGATGGTGAATTTATATGAATTGAATAAAAAGGAGAATGAATGATGTTAGCAAAGATGTATGCTTCCGCAATTTGCATTTACAATTATAGTGTGGGATTAATTGATTACGGAGAATGTTTTGATATAAAAGAAAGGAATATGTTAAAAGAAAAATTTGCCCGTAATTTAATTAATCAAATCACTGTGATTGTAACTGCGCTTAATATCATAATCAATGTTAACAATACCGGTGTACAACGGGCTGTTACATTTTATGGTATCAGAGCAGTTTTGTTTAGGGAACTCTGATTGTTTGTGTATGTTGTATCTTGTGTGTCATAGCTATCTGTGAACTATTTATGATTAATGTATATGTGATTCCTCAGTGTGGGTCTGATCAACTCATTCCTTTGTGTTACATGTACAGATATCATGAGTAGGGCACGAGGTCGCCGTGGGGCACGTGGTGCAGGTCCTTTGCCACCGGATCCGGTCACTGCAGCACTGAATGCTCTGCAGGCGGAAACGGCTGCAAACAGGAATATGACTGAGAACCTGATGAAAGCTAATCAGGATATGATGCAGGCCTTTATGGCTGAGTTGAGGGCGGATAGAGGTCGTCCTAGGAGGGAAGATACACCTCCGCATACGGCTACGGTGACTCCTACACCGACGCCATCTGTTACTCCTCAACAGGGGGAGAGTGGGGCTAGTCACCACACTGGTGAGGCTAGTCATCATACTACTACGGATCCTAGTTATGTTCCTGATCCGTCATCTGTTGCCCAATCTACTGGGGCTGCTGGACAGGTGCTTGACAATGCTGATGATGAGCGTAGGCTCATATCTTTTAGGAAACATAAGCCACCCGCATTTCTGGGGTCAAGGGACCCAAAGGAGGTCACAGCTTGGTTGAGGGGTATGGACAAGATTTTTCAGGTTATGAGATGCCAAGATCCGCAGAAGTTGTTATATTCTGTTTATATGCTGGAGGGCGATGCCCAAGAATGGTGGGACAATGTGTCTCGCCCGTTTGTTATTCAGGGAGAGGTCCTTACTTGGACTATGTTTGAAGGATTATTTCATGAAGAATATTTTCCCCGCGATGTTCGGGAGGCAAAGCAAGGTGAATTTGATAATCTGGTACAGGGAGTGATGACTGTTGATGCCTATGTGGCGAAATTTAATGAACTTGTCAAGTTTGCTAACTATGGAGGTACTCTACCTACTCCGGAATTCTTGTCAGCTAAATTTCAAAGAGGGCTGAGTGAGAAGATTGCTAAGAGGATGTCAAATACTGCGGTGAGAAACTTTGCTGATTTGGTGACCCAGTGCAAAAGGGTCGAGACTGTTTATGGGAGGTATCCGAAATCTGATTCGGGAAAAGAGCAAGATGTTAAGAGGACACCTGGTCCTTCTGGTAATACTAACAGGGGAGGATTTAATAATAATAGAGGAGGTTTCAATAATAACAATAGAGGTAGGGGGTTGCATGTAAGGCAGCCTCCTGGTCAGTTCAAGAGGGGTGGAAATAATGATGGTGGTGGTGCTTCGAACAGATATTTTACCCCACAATGTGGGAAGTGTGGGAAATACCACAGAGGTGTATGTGGTGCTGGTACGTCGAATTGTTTTAGATGTGGTCAGAGTGGCCACTTTGCTAGAAATTGTACATCTTCTTCGGGGCAGGCTGCGAATCTGCAGGCCTTGCCGCCAGCTACTACTACTACTGCTGCTCCTATTGCTGTTGTTCCTACTGTGGGACGAGTTTATACTACTAATGCGCAACGTACTGAGAAGGCTCCGAATTTGGTTAAAGGTATAATTTTTCTATCTAATGTTGATTTATCTGTGTTGTTTGATTCGGGAGCAACACATTCATTTGTGGCGGACTATGTGGCTAAGGCGCTGGACTTAAAGGTAACACGGATGGTTCCTCCGATGCGTATTACTACTGCTACAGGCGAGGTTAGTGAGTCGTCCTGGATTTGTGAAGATGTAAAGTTCACTTATTTAGGCAGGGGTTACACCATTGATTTAATTATCTTACCCCTGGCCTCTGTCAATTTGATTTTGGGGATGGATTGGTTGTCTCGGAACTGCGCAATGATTGATTGCTGCGGGAAGAGGTTGTTGTTATCTCACGAGAGGCCGTCTGTTTGTCCGTCTCTGTATTTGTCTGTAAGTCAAACTGTGAAAGCCTTGAAGGCTGGAGATTTGGGTTATGTTTTGTTGGGCGGATTGGTAGGTGATAAAAAGGAAGAGATTTCTGCTATACCAGTTGTTAATGAGTTTGAGGATGTATTTCCGGATGAGATACCGGAATTCCCACCTGAGAGAGAGATTGAATTCTCGATTGATTTATTGCCTGGTGTGGGGCCGATCTCCTTGGCTCCATATCGGATGTCGCCACTTGAGTTGGCTGAATTGAAGAAACATATTGAAGAACTGTCTGCGAAGAATTTTATTAGGCCGAGTGTGTCTCCGTGGGGAGCACCGGTGATATTTGTAAAGAAAAAGGATGGTAGCATGAGATTGTGCACTGACTATCGACAGCTGAATAAAGTGACTATTAAGAACCGGTACCCATTACCGCGTATTGATGATTTATTAGATCAGTTGAGGGGTGCCTGTGTATTTTCAAAGATTGATCTCCGGTCCGGATATCACCAGATTCGGATTAAACCGGAGGATGTACCTAAAACAGCTTTCCGATCCAGATATGGACATTTTGAGTATCAAGTGATTCCGTTTGGGCTTACTAATGCCCCGGCGGTGTTCATGGACTATATGAACCGCATTTTCAAACCGTATTTGGACCAGTTCGTGATTGTATTTATTGATGACATCCTGATCTATTCTAAGAGTAAGGAGGAGCATGTTGACCATTTGAGGACTGTGTTGCAGGTGTTGAAAGACAAAAAGTTGTATGCTAAACCGTCTAAGTGTGAATTCTGGTTGTCTGAGTTGCAATTTTTGGGTCATGTTATTTCTGCAAGTGGTGTTGCAGTGGATCCAAGCAAGATTGAAGCGGTGAGTGACTGGGAAAGACCTAAGACTGTAACTGAAATTAGAAGTTTTCTAGGGCTCGCTGGCTATTATCGCCGATTTATACAGGGATTTTCTGCAATGGTTCTACCGTTGACTCGTTTGACACGAAAGGATACGCCTTTTGTGTGGACCCAGGAATGTGAAGACTGTTTCCTGCTACTTAAAGAGAAGTTGACTACTGCTCCGGTGTTGACTCTACCTGATCCGGAGGGTGAGTTTGTATTATATTGTGACGCTTCTAAGAAAGGTTTAGGGAGCGTGCTGATGCAGGAAGGAAAAGTGATTGCATATGCGTCTAGGCAGTTGAGGCCGCACGAAGAAAATTATCCGACGCATGACTTAGAATTGGCTGCTATTGTTTTTGCCTTGAAAATTTGGAGGCATTTTCTGTATGGGATGAAGTTTGCTGTGTTCAGCGACCATAAAAGCTTGAAATATTTATTTGATCAGAAGGAGCTGAATATGAGACAGCGTAGATGGGTTGAATTCCTGAAAGACTATGACTTTGAGCTGAAATACCACCCGGGAAAGGCCAATGTTGTGGCAGATGCATTGAGTAGGAAGTCTGTCAATTTATCTCATATGATGATGTGGGACAATGAAGTGATTGAGCAATTCCGTGATATGAAAATAACGGATTTCTTTGCTGGGAGAATGTGTGATATGGAGTTGACTCGGATTGAGAACGAGCTGCACGAGAAGATTAAAGAGACTCAAATCAGAAATGAAAGTATAAAGTATTTGAAAGGCCAGAGTGGCATATCTGTTAATGAACAGGGACTTTTGTTATATCAGGGCAGGATTGTTGTGCCCAAGGAACTTGCAGAGGAAGTTATGACTGAGGCCCATAAGGGTCAATATTCTATCCACCCAGGTGCCACAAAGATGTACCAAGATTTGAAAGTTAAGTTCTGGTGGCCTGGTATGAAAAGAGATGTTGCCGAGTACGTGTCTAAGTGCTTGGTTTGCCAGAAAGTGAAAATAGAGCATCAGAAACCTGCTGGATTACTTCAGCCGCTGGATATACCTGAATGGAAATGGGAAAGTATTTCTATGGATTTTGTTGTTGGATTGCCGAGAACTCAAGCTGGTTATGATTCGATTTGGGTTATTGTGGACCGACTTACGAAGTCTGCACATTTTCTACCAGTACGAGTGGATTACACTACGGAAAAGTTGGCAACACTTTATGTGAAGGAGATTGTTAGACTCCATGGGATACCGATTAGCATTGTTAGCGATCGGGACCCGAAGTTTACTTCACGATTTTGGGGAGCCTTGCAGCAGGCTTTTGGCACTCAGCTTCGGCTGAGCACTGCTTATCACCCGCAGACTGATGGTCAGACTGAGAGGACCATACAGACACTTGAGGATATGCTGAGAGCATGCACACTGGAACAGGGTAATGCTTGGGATAAGTACTTACCACTGGTGGAATTTTCTTATAACAACAGTTTTCATTCTAGTCTGGGTATGGCACCATATGAGGTTTTGTATGGCAGGAGGTCTCGTACGCCCACTTGTTGGACTGAGGTAGGCGATAGAGAGAGATTTGGTCCGGATTTTGTGCAGGAAACGACAGTGCAGATTGAAATGATTAAAGAAAAATTGAAACAGGCACAGAATCGGCAGAAGAGCTACTATGATAATAAGCATAGACCGCTGGAATTTGAGGAAGGGGACCACGTATTTGTGCGTTTGTCGCCGGTCACAGGTGTTGGCCGTGCGTTGGGTGTGAGGAAGCTGAGTCCACGATTCATTGGGCCATATCAGATTATGAAAAGAGTAGGACTGGTGGCCTATCAGCTTGCCTTACCCCCGCAGTTGTCTAATTTGCATGATGTCTTTCATGTGTCGCAGTTGCGACGTTATGTTCCGGATGAATCACATGTGGTGATGCCGGATAATATTGAAATCAGGGAGAACTTGAAGACTCCCATCGGTCCTATTGCAGTTTTGGACCGCAGTGAAAAGAGACTAAGAAGTAAAGTGATTCCCATGCTGAAGATTCAGTGGGAAGGCCGCACACCTGAGGAGGCTACTTGGGAGCGGGAGGACGAGATTCTCCGGCTGTATCCTGAGTTAGTGAGCAGGTATGAATTAATTTTGCGGACAAAATTTCAAAAAGGTGGGGTGAATATAACACCTCAAGTATTTAAATGTTTATCTTAATGTAATAATGTGAAATGAAAGTGATGGATTAGTGAAAATCCAAGTATTATGGCCAAAAGGGGCAAAAAGGGCAGAATTGTAATTTTGCCAACCGTGTGTTAGGAGGCTTAAATACTGAGTTAGAGATTTCAAATGACAAAAGTAAGGTTGGAAATGGAATCAGGGCGAAAAATTGAGTAAATAGGCAAATTTGAGAAAAATCGATGAATAGTGATTTTTAAGTGTTAAAATACTGAGTTGTGAGTGTACCAATAGGTGTGAAATTTTTATCAATATTTTGGAGAAATAAAAATATGTCATGGAATGGAAAAATATTTAGATTAAGGATTGGTGATCGGAATTTTTATCGGAGTGAAAGTTAGATCGCGTGTGGGACCCGTGTGACCGAAGTCACTTGGCCCACGTCCCTTTTCTTCTTCTTTTCCTTCTTTCTTTCCTCACTTCCCGTGCGCACCAACAGTGAGCAAAGGAGCCATTTTCACCATTTCTCCATTTTCTTCCCATTTCTTCGTTTCTCCACCGAATCGCTTGGTTTTGGTGTTGAAATCTATCGTAAACAACCTTCCAAAGCCATTGGTAGCATCTAGAAGCCTTGAATCCACCTCTTCGGCCACGTTTTTGGCAAACTCAGATTCGACCCATTAGTGTTCTTGGAGATTTCTTGGAGTTTTGAGCTTCAAATGGTTTAGTGAAGCCTTGGTGGTGATCGTACTACTCATTGTAAGTATATTTGTGGTCTCTTTGATAGTTGATTTCTTAGATCTATGAATATGTGTTCAAAGCTTTGATTTTAGATGTGTGATGATAGAGAGCCCAAATGGAAAAATGCTATTAGATGAAAAGGCCTTAGAATCATGTTTGTAAGCTAGAAATGCTATGTTAAATTTTGGTGAAAAATCTAGGTTTTTTAACTTAGAGAATTTTGAGGAATTTTGATGAAAAATGAGTTTTTGTGTAATTGGGAATTGATGATTGTTGTAGGGTGCCTCACACGGTTGGATTTGAGAAGAGTTGATTTGGAGCATACGTTTGGAACGGTGTTGCTCGGGTTAAGGTAAACTCTTGGAACTTGGGTTTAATCCCTAGTGAGCTCCACCACACCTAGAGGAAGGTTGTGGTTGGATTATGTGGTTATGACATGATGTGTATGTGTGCTTGTATGCATATTGCTTGTATTGTGTGAAATTGTGTGGTCACTGATCAGTTGACGAGTGGAGTTTGGTCATCCGCTGGATTCATCCTTGTGAGAATGCCAGTCGGGTATTGCCGTGGAGTCGACTCTGGGAGCGGCGCCAGGATGATCCAAACGTGGGACGTCCGCCGGATAGGGCTCATGAGGAGTTCCGGTTGGGTATTGCCATGGAGTCTTCTCAACCATGGGAGAGGCGCCAGGACTGTCTCGGGAGTTATATGATGGAGTCCTTGAACATGAATCCATGAGTGGATGTTCTTGGGTGTCTCCAGGAGGATGGTGATATTGTTTTACTTGCATGCCATATTATGTCATTTTGATACATTTTAGTGAGCCATGGAGTGGAGAGAGCCTCTAGCTCCATTGGTTTACTGAGATATATCCGTATATCTCACCCCGTGTTTGGGGGACCACATTTCAGGTCACTATGAGCCGGGAGGAGCTTCGGGCAAGAAGCCCGTATAGTGGACGTTGGATTGGCATGCGGTGCATTGGATTGCATGGCTTTTTGGAGGAGTTTAGGGAGTGCACATAGCATACCATTTGTAGTTTGAGACTTAGGTCATGAACATATTGCATGATGTCATTTTCCATGCTTTTGTTAGTGTTCATGGTCATATGCTAAGTCTTGACATGTTTTATTATTCATGGCTTGGATAACTGTATATTTTGAGTGAGCATGGGACTTGTCCATTGCCACATTCATAGCCTTGAAGTCTTATGTGTAATGTTGTAAAAATGGTCCATAGTTACATGTAAATGGCCATTATTTTGAGAATGATGTAGTTGATGTTAAACTTAAAGAAAATGCATGATGGAAGGGCCTAGAGCCTACATTAGGACATGATTATGTGTTATGTGGAGTACCAAGGGGTTATGGATGGATTACACACCCTTTTTGGGGCTCAAAACAGCTGTAATCTGTCATTTTGCTGCATAGTAATCGATTACCCAAGCATGGTAATCGATTACCATGCAACAGGGGACGAAAAATTAGCTACTGTCTGCACTGGTAATCGATTACTGGCCTTTGGTAATCGATTACCATGTGTGGTAATCGATTACCCAAAGTTGGTAATCGATTACCAGAACAGAGGATGAAGAAAATTGGCTACTGCCTCATTTTTGACAGGTGGTAATCGATTACCACCCTCTGGTAATCGATTACCACAGTGTAATTTTCGAAAATTCAGTTTTTTCTAGACTAAAAGAAAGGGGTATAACTTGATGGGTAGAACTCCAAATGATACGTGGTTTGAAACCACGCGTAGACAACGTAAAGGACTACAACTTGGTAAAAGATGAGAGTAAGATGGTGAATTTATATGAATTGAATAAAAAGGAGAATGAATGATGTTAGCAAAGATGTATGCTTCCGCAATTTGCATTTACAATTATAGTGTGGGATTAATTGATTACGGAGAATGTTTTGATATAAAAGAAAGGAATATGTTAAAAGAAAAATTTGCCCGTAATTTAATTAATCAAATCACTGTGATTGTAACTGCGCTTAATATCATAATCAATGTTAACAATACCGGTGTACAACGGGCTGTTACATTGGGGGAAAAGCAGCGGTGGTCATAAGTTTTTTGGAAGGGATGGAGGTGACCATGGTGGCAGAGTGGATTGGGGGAGAAGTGGCAGAAGTGGTGGTGATCATCAGTTTGGTGCAAGGGATGGTAGTGACCATGGTGGCAGCACAGTGGGTTGGGGAAGTAGTAGGGGTGGTCATCATCAATTTTATGGAAGGGGTGGAGGTGGCCATGGTGGCAGAGTGGATTGGGGGAGAAGTGGCAGAAGTGGTGGTGATCATCAGTTTGGTGCAAGGGATGGTAGTGACCATGGTGGCAGTGAATATATTTTTCAGAAGCGTTCGCGATAGTGATCCTGAATTTTTGGCAGCAAGGAAGGGTCTTTTATTTGCAACCCAGTTGGGTCTATTAAATATCTACTTGAAGGGAGATGCCAACAATGTTTATGTATATCCAACAATGTGTATATACACGGACTTCTCTTATAATGTTTTGATTTTACCAAAAATTACTTAAGGTTTTTTGTGTTATGTTCCCCGAGATTGTAACTCCGTTGTAGATTCACCGACCAATAATATAAAACAAATAATGAGAATATTTTAAGAGAGATGTGCTTAAGTAGGGCATGCATCTTAGATGTTCAATTGAAATGATAAGTTTTGTCGTAAACAACCTTGGAAGAGAAAAAACTGACAAAAACTAAAATATGGTTACATTTTGATAAGTGTTGAAAATAAGAAATTGTGATTTTTTATTGGGAGGGTTATATTTACAAACTACACTATGTATTCCCGGGGGAGAACATTAGGTTACACTATGTTCTCCCGAGAGTACATAGTGTAATTTGCAAAATTTTATAAAAAAGTAAAAGAAAAAAAAACACATTAAACATTTGTACTATGATCAGGAAGACAGTGGCTTAGTATGGCATCAAATAGGCGATTTGAGGATGGGGTATGTTCAAGCAGAATTTGGACAAGGTCATTCCCTTGCTTGCCTGATTATCAGGATTTATTGTGAGCCACTGGATTTAATTTTAATCCAACGGTGATGAAATTGGTTGTAAAGGTGGTATACTTTAATGGTGGTAAATGGATCCTCCCTTTATAAACAATTGTTAGCGTTGTTTAACAGTTAAATTTCAAATAAAAGACAAACTAATAGTCATCAAGAATCAAAACGCAGTAAAAATAATTATTATGACACTAATTTTGATTCCCAAAAAAATGCATTCAATTACATATCATCAATACATTTTATTTGCAATCAATTAAAAGAATATTATTGAATAGATACTATACACAACATAAAATGGTTAAGTTTATAACCTTTCATTTGAACGCATTAAAAAGAAAATTGCTCCAATAGTTTCTCATCCATTCCAAACATTAAATTTAGTTAATGGGAAATAGTTCGTAATTGCTTTTTAATACTAAATTAATAGCAATGTAAAATGAAAAAATAATTACATATATTCTAATATATAAATAAAAAATTGTCATATTTAGAACAATTAATTTTATTTTTCGTATCACACTCATTACACAAACAAAATTTATTGCACATATTCTAATACATGGTTATGAAATAATTACAAGAAGACAATGTATTGTCAATACGAAAGGAAAAAAACCAAAAGTCATTTAATCATAAAAGCAACTTCAATAAAATATTAAATGATTTTTTTTAATCCACCAGCATCGGACTTGTCCTCATAAACAGTAATATATGATGCAATTATGAATTTCAAAACATATAACAACATCAAATCCCAGTGAAACACTATAAATGACAATACCTATAACACCTCATAAAGTTAAATGTGTGTTTTGAATTATAATGTGAAATTAAAATTGATGGATTAGTGAAAATCCGAGAATTTAGGCCAAAATGGGCAAAAAGGGCAAAATGGTAAATGACCAGCCATGTATTCTTAGGCATAAAGATTGAGTTGGAGATTTCATATGACAAAAATAATGCCGGAAATGGACTCAGGGCGAAAAATTGAGTGAATAGGCAAATTTGTGAAAAATTGATGAATAGTGACTTTTTAGTGTTAAATACTGCGGTATGAGTGTACCGATAAGTGTGAAATTTTTATCAATATTTTTGGGAAATAAAAATATGTCATGGACCAGAAAAATAAGTAGATTAAGAATTTATGATCAGAAATAGTGACGGGATTAAAGTTAAATCGCGTGTGGGACCCGCGGGACCAAAACCCACTTGGCCCCCACACTTCCCCCACGCCTTCTCTTTCCTTTTCTTCTTCTCCTTCCCGTAGCCTTCCTTCTTCGTTTCACAAAAACACACCCATTTCCTCTCTTTCACCATTTGAGCTTTTCTCCACCAAATCACTTGGTTTTGGTGTTGAAATTTATTGTAAACAACCTTCTAAAGCCATTGGTGATACTCTCAAGCCTTGAAATCATCTCCTTGGTGCGTTTTTGGACAAACACAAATCCGAACATTTGAGGTTTCTTGGTGTTTTTGAAGCTTTTTGGATTTTTCTTTGCTTGGTGAAGCCTTGGTGGTGTGTCTACCATAGATTGTGAGTATATTTGTAGTGTTTTTACGGTTGATTTTGTAGATCTAGAAATATATGCACTAAGTCTTTAATCTTAGATGTGTGATGATAGAGAGCCCAAATGGAAAAATGCTATTAGATGAAAATGCCTTAGAATGATGCTTGTGAGCTAGAAATGCCATGAAAAATTTAGGTGAAAAAGTGAGATTTTTAACTTAGGAAAAATTTGGGAAATTTCATGAAATTGAGGTTATGTTTAATGTGGAAAATTGTTGATCATGATGTTGATCATTGTAGGGTGCCTCACACGGACGTGATTGTGGAAGATTGATTGGAAGTGTACGTGTGGAACGTGACAGTTAGTGTTGAGGTAAACCCTTGGAACTGGGGTTTAATCCCTTGTGTGCTCCACCACACCTAGTGGAAGGTTGTGGTTGGATTTTGTGTTTATAGCATTGTGTGATTATGTGCTTTCATGCCATATTGCTTGTTATGTGTGAAATTGTTTGGTCACTGGCCAGTTGATGTGTGTTGGTTTGGACATCCGCTGGATAATTCCGCTGGGGATTCCAGTTGGGTTTTGCCGTGGGGCCGACTCTGGGAGCGGCACCAGGATGATCCAAATGTGGGACTTCCGCTGGATAGGGCTCATGAGGAGTTCCAGTCGGGTTTTGCCATGGAGTCTTCTCAACCATGGGAGAGGCGCCAGGAAGGTCTCGGGAGTTATATGATGGAGTCCTTGAACGTAAATCCAATTGTGGATGTTCTCTGTTTGTCTCCAGTTGTTGGTAATATTGTATGTCATGCATATTATATGATGTTATATTTGCACATTGAGTGAGCCATGGGGTGGAGAAAGCCTCTAGTACCCTTGGTTTACTGAGATATATTTGTATATCTCACCTCGTGTTTGGGGGACCACATTTCAGGGCATTATGAGCCGGGAGGAGCTTCGGGCAAGAAGCCCGCTTAGTGGACAGCGGATTGCTTGTGGTGCATTGAGCTTGCATGATATTTTGGAGGAGACTTTGGAGTGCACATAGCATGCCATTTAGTATTTTGAGACTTAGGTCATGAACATATTGCATGATGTTATTTCCATGCTTTTGTAGTGTTCATGATTAGTTTCTAAGTCTTGTTTATTACTATATATTCATGCCTTGGATGAATTGTATCTTTTGAGTGAGCATGGGACTTGTCCATTGCCACATTTATTGTAATTGAGGCCTTGTCACATTATGTTGTAAATGGTCAATTCTTGTTGTAAAATGGCCATTAACTTAAGGACTTTGTAATTGATGCATTCTTTAATGAAAATGCATGATGGAAGGGCCTAGAGCCTACATTAGGGTATGTGTAAGGTTTGTGCGGAGTATTAAGGTGTTAGGGATGGATTGCACAACTCTTTTTGGACTTAAAAAGCTGTCATCTGTCATTTTTACTGCATAGTAATCGATTACCCAAGCATGGTAATCGATTACCATGCAACAGGGGACGAAATTCTTGCTACTGTCTACCTGGTAATCGATTACCAGAGTCTTGGTAATCGATTACCTAGTGGAGTAATCAATTTCCCAAGCTTGGTAATCGATTACCAGAGAACAGGGGATTGAAAAATTGGCTACTGCCTCATTTTGGTCCCTTGGTAATCGATTACCACCCCCTTGGTAATCGATTACCATAGTGTAAAATTGGAAAATCATGTTTTTCTAGACTAAAAGAAAAGGGCTTAACTTAGTCTGTAGAACTCCAAATGGTGCGCGGTTTGAAACCACGCGTAGCTAATGTAAAGCACTATAACATGTTAAGATGTGAGAGTAACATGATAAGTTTAAATGAATTGAGTGAAAAGAAAGATTAGATATTTTAGTAAACTTATTGATTCCGCGAATTGCATTTACAATTATAGTGTTGTCTTAATTGATTACGGAAAAGGTTATTGTTTACTAAAAGGAAAGTGTTAAAAGAAAAAAGTTGCCCGTAATTTAATTAACTCAATTACTGTGATTGTAACACCCACTCTTGTATGCATCCAAGAGGGTTGTTTGCTAAAGCGTATTAGAGTTGCAGCGGTAAAGAACTCAATTAATTAAAAACTTTATCAAATAACATTTAAATTGGAGACTTGAAAAAGTCCAGGTTCGATCCTCATAAAAATAATTTGAGAAAGATGAGATTGTTTATCGAACATAGAAAAATTTCATTGATAAAACCTTTTGCTGAATTTTCTACGCTTTTCAGAAAACCTTGCTGTCTTATAAAATCTGTATAAAATCGAATTTAGATGCGATAAAAAATATTCCAAGCTCCTGAAAAACTAGACATCCGGGGCATCGCGTACATATAAATTATGCGTGATTCGGAGGTGAATAGCCCCGCGGAACAGGACACGTAAAGCGCTTGTGAATCCTGTCCGTTTTCTGGAAACAGGCTGTAAGGCGAAGGTTATAAGAATTTGTACAAATTTCGTATAAAGATGAAACCTGCACAGTTTGAAAGTACATTCCCGGGGCTTCGCGTGCATATAAAATAATAGTAAATCGGAGTTCGTTTGCCCCTTATACATAGAACTTGTGGCTGGGCAGAGAAGAGGAAAATAAATGCATGTAAGCTTTGTGGCTTGATGCTAGGCCGATGGTGTGAGGAGAGACTAGAGGAAGATGTGAACTCAATGATGTTTCCTTCCATGAGCAGGCTTGCGGTTTGAGAGTGGAGAGATGAAACATTGGTTAAGTGCTATTCAAGTGTGGCTTGTTTGTCTACTAAAAGTCTTGGCCGAACAAAGCAAAACTCCAAGGGTCCCAAGATAGTGCAAGTGGCGGACATGCAATTGGAAAGTAAGGAGTATGTGTCACACATGCAAAGGTTTTGGCGCATCAGGTGGCTCTTGGCCAGCATGCAAGGTTGATAACAAGACAACAAACAACAACTAATTCAGAATTTTATCATACTCCAAGCGCACAGGTGGCGTGTTTGCTCACGGGTGTCTATCATGCAATAAAATTGTGGGGCAAGTGTTGCACATGCAAAAAGGGGAAGGGAATTAGGTGGCGGACATGTAAAAAAAAAAAAAAAACAGACTAAGGGGCATGCATAGGCTGATTTGTGGGGTTCAAAATCAGAATTTTATCATGCCTAATGCGCAGGAAAAGACAAGGAATCATGTGGAGAAAAAAAAAGCCTTGGCTGATACATGCAGAAGGAGGCACATTCAATGTCCCACGGTTGGTACAAGGTGGTGGTCATGCAGAAGGGAGAAAGGAGACTTGTGTGTGGCACATGATGTATATGTGCAAGCTGAGATTAGTTTGGCCATTAAACACACCAATAAAGACACTGTGTACAGCACAAAAATGAGGAATCATGATAAAGGAACTTGAGTGGTATCATGACATGGGCCCTAGGCTGATTTTGGTCCCACAATTGAAGGCTTGGCCGTGGCCCTTAGAGAAAATGGTTCAATTGTTTTCGTATTTAAAAATTAACCCACACCTTCTAATTATTATGTACCTCTAATTACTCACTAAATTAATCGCACACTTTTAATATTTTTAAATAATATTATGCTTCCTATATGACTAAAATTTCACATGAATAAAATAAATACTTATCTTCCAAGGCAATACCAATAATTCCCTAATTTAATTTTATTTCCATTCTAGAGCAAACATATATATATATAATCCGCATATACGTATTCTACCCCATTCCTAATAACAATAAAATAGGTTCCTAATAAGACGGGATGTTACACTCTCCCCAACTTGTTTTGAAGTTTGTCCCCAAACTTCGTCTTACTATTCCAAGATCTGACTAAGTCTAACGCTTAACCATGATACAACAATTTCCTAAATTCTTTTTAACTATACACAAGTAAGATGGACACGAAACCTTACTAAACCCAAAAATTTCAGATATATAAAAAAACGGTTATTAGGCTCACTGTTTTAGGGCATAATTAATAGACCACTAAACAAATTCCATTTGCAAAATACTTCTTTATTTCATAAATTTTATTTATTGTTACTAGCATAAGTCTAAGTGATAATCCTTCTAATCACCCAATTCAGGATTTTAACAAATTAAATAAAACATACAATAGACAAATGGCTTCTCACAAACTCTTTATTATCCCTTACCCTTCATGTCACACTATACTATTTAGTCTACTGATCAAGAATTTAAAGGTTTTCACACAAATGCAATCAACAAGTTAACAGCTTACATCAAAATTCTTAAGAATGCAGGGGTTCAACTAAGTGGTATTACCTCCTAAAATCAAAAACATCTATCCTACCTTTCATACCTATCACTTTCAAATCATAGACACATATTACAATTTGAAACAGACACCAAACACAATCCCACCAAATGGACCAAGTGTTCATAAAGCAAGTTCACAATAGTCTCAAGTTCTTTAAACAAATGGTTAATCACCTTCATGCAAGCAGTAGTACATCTACTCAATAAGAACATAGCCATAGTATATCATGAAGTTCACAGAACAATTGGCAATCTTTTAATCCTAAAGTCTATAGCAGCATATTTAAATTACAAATTGAGGGGTATATCAACTAAACAACAATTTATACAAAATCAGGATGTCCAACTAAATTAAACTCTTATGTCTGGCACTCAGTTCTTATATTAAATGTTCAAGGAATCATGCAGGTGCAACAAAAGGGTTCGGAATAGCATTAATTCGAACGACATATAAAAATAATTGCCAATTCTTATCAAATAAGGACAGAAGGTAAAAAGGGGTTCATATTTCTATTAGGTTTAGAAGTTTGAGCTAGCATACATGCCATCTAATCAAGACTATAGTTTATTCCATATTTTAATATAGAGCCAGAAAGCCATAGATCTACTATTTTCCCGTCACTCATTCAATCAAATCCTAGAGTGAATAGGCGCAATTAGAAGGTCAATATTTTATAGCAAATATAAAATTTTTCTTTTGGAGTCAGATACAGTCCAACATGGTAAAAATATAATAGGCAATATATATACTCCAAAAACTCTTGTTATGATACAAATAAAATTGCTAATTAACAAAGTGGGACAACTCATGCTATTTAACCCAGATAACAGTTTATCCCAGCCTTTAACATAAAACCAGAATTTATGGCTTCACAGTTTCCCTATTAGTAGTTCGATAAAATCATCCAGTGGGTAGGTGCAAATTTCAAAAGTTCGGTATTTCTGGCAAAACATGGTTTCCTTTTAGGTTCACTTATGGTGCAGTACAATGAGGAAACAATAGGCATCACTTAGTTATTGTGTTACGACATAAACAAAATGTGCAAAAATAATTTTGAACACCATACACGCCAAGTATTTGATCAAAACATACTTTCTTTCACTTCAGTTTAACTAATCAAAGAAAACCCAATGTAATTTCAGACACTACACCAACATTATATACATAAAACAGATTGAATCAAGGACCAAGCATAATGCATTGTTTAACAAGTTCAGTTATAATTCATTCAGCAAGAAAACCGAATCATGTAGCTAAAATTATTATTATTATTATTATTATATATATATATATATATTATTATATATATATATTTATATTTTTTATTTTATGCATGAGACCAGTGTTAAATGATTTAAATGTAGATATTCCTTAGATGCATCGAACTGATTTGACCAAGTTGATATTATAGTGTCTATAAAATAAACTAAACTTAAAATCCTATGCATCAGCAGACATCACATTTTCGAATCTACAATTCTAATGAAACTAACAGGTATGAGCTCATAACAATCACAACTTATAAACAGTCAAATTCCAATATCTCTATTTAATTCACTTGTATCGTAAGTGCAGGTCAGCCATACCCATACATAATTAGATAAAGTTTTAGTAACCGATTAGAATCTTCCGAAACTTACTCAAATTTTGTTTTAGCATAGTGTCAATTAACTCACATAATAAAACACGCAAGAAGTGTATTTCTAAGTAATTAGAGTTTACCTATTTCGTTCACTATATTCTAAATGCAATTCAGATAACCTTTCTTTAATTTTGCATTTAGTTAAACAAATGTTTAATATATAAACTGATAAATTTAGACAATTATCACGTAACATCCACTATTATAATCAGAGACAATAAACTATATGCAAATTTAAAAGTAATCAAAATCAGATAAAGCAATCCAAGATGTACGAAGTAAAATAACAAGTATTGCTCACAAGAAGGACACAGAGACAGGAGTCACATACCCTACCCCAACACATCACCACTTTGTTTAACAGCTTCTTTCTCAAGAATGATGTCTAGTGCTAATTCACCATTAGAAAGTCTTGTAAAAACAGTGGCCCCTCAGATTAAAACCTTAATTAATACTAGTTCTACGCTCTAAGAGCTTTAAACGTATCTACTTAGCTAATTGGCCTATCCCTACATAAATTTTCATACTTAAGCTACTGCTATCCAGACAAATTAACCCCTTACATAATAGAATTACTAAAGATTAACAGTTTCTACTGCTTAGTTATATACTACAATCACAGTACACGAAAAGTCATAGATCACAAAAATAGATAATTAACAACAGTAATTACCTACAGAGAACTTATTATCATCCACATCTGAAGATATATCAAAATATTCACCTCAAATATATGTACATAAAACTTTGCTTATAAACAGAATTAGTAATTCACCATAATTTCAAGTAACACTTCCATGTTCCACACCTAGTGCTCAGACACATGTGTACCCTGTGATAACCATGATTATGCACATACAAATTGCGTGGTAGTGAGTTGATCAGGCTCACCACCTAGCAAGAAGATGGGCACAGTCATGTTTAATGCAGTGTACTACCAGTATCATCACACCTCCAATCTATGTAACTTAACCAGTAACTCATTCATAACTAAGCTTAAACAACAACAATACAACGAATACATGCAATTAACCAGATAACCAGACAACAGTCATTCAATAAGCAGCACACAATTCAATCAAAAACAGACATCCTGAACCAAACTGCTCTGATACCAATTAGTGTAACACCCACTCTTGTATGCATCCAAGAGGGTTGTTTGCTAAAGCGTATTAGAGTTGCAGCGGTAAAGAACTCAATTAATTAAAAACTTTATCAAATAACATTTAAATTGGAGACTTGAAAAAGTCCAGGTTCGATCCTCATAAAAATAATTTGAGAAAGATGAGATTGTTTATCGAACATAGAAAAATTTCATTGATAAAACCTTTTGCTGAATTTTCTACGCTTTTCAGAAAACCTTGCTGTCTTATAAAATCTGTATAAAATCGAATTTAGATGCGATAAAAAATATTCCAAGCTCCTGAAAAACTAGACATCCGGGGCATCGCGTACATATAAATTATGCGCGATTCGGAGGTGAATAGCCCCGCGGAACAGGACACGTAAAGCGCTTGTGAATCCTGTCCGTTTTCTGGAAACAGGCTGTAAGGCGAAGGTTATAAGAATTTGTACAAATTTCGTATAAAGATGAAACCTGCACAGTTTGAAAGTACATTCCCGGGGCTTCGCGTGCATATAAAATAATAGTAAATCGGAGTTCGTTTGTCCCTTATACATAGAACTTGTGGCTGGGCAGAGAAGAGGAAAATAAATGCATGTAAGCTTTGTGGCTTGATGCTAGGCCGATGGTGTGAGGAGAGACTAGAGGAAGATGTGAACTCAATGATGTTTCCTTCCATGAGCAGGCTTGCGGTTTGAGAGTGGAGAGATGAAACATTGGTTAAGTGCTATTCAAGTGTGGCTTGTTTGTCTACTAAAAGTCTTGGCCGAACAAAGCAAAACTCCAAGGGTCCCAAGATAGTGCAAGTGGCGGACATGCAATTGGAAAGTAAGGAGTATGTGTCACACATGCAAAGGTTTTGGAGCATCAGGTGGCTCTTGGCCAGCATGCAAGGTTGATAACAAGACAACAAACAACAACTAATTCAGAATTTTATCATACTCCAAGCGCACAGGTGGCGTGTTTGCTCACAGGTGTCTATCATGCAATAAAATTGTGGGGCAAGTGTTGCACATGCAAAAAGGGGAAGGGAATTAGGTGGCGGACATGCAAATAAAAAAAACAGACTAAGGGGCATGCATAGGCTGATTTGTGGGGTTCAAAATCAGAATTTTATCATGCCTAATGCGCAGGAAAAGACAAGGAATCATGTGGAGAAAAAAAAAGCCTTGGCTGATACATGCAGAAGGAGGCACATTCAATGTCCCACGGTTGGTACAAGGTGGTGGTCATGCAGAAGGGAGAAAGGAGACTTGTGTGTGGCACATGATGTATATGTGCAAGCTGAGATTAGTTTGACCATTAAACACACCAATAAAGACGCTGTGTACAGCACAAAAATGAGGAATCATGATAAAGGAACTTGAGTGGTATCATGACATGGGTCCTAGGCTGATTTTGGTCCCACAATTGAAGGCTTGGCCGTGGCCCTTAGAGAAAATGGTTCAATTGTTTTCGTATTTAAAAATTAACCCACACCTTCTAATTATTATGTACCTCTAATTACTCACTAAATTAATCGCACACTTTTAATATTTCTAAATAATATTATGCTTCCTATATGACTAAAATTTCACATGAATAAAATAAATACTTATCTTCCAAGGCAATACCAATAATTCCCTAATTTAATTTTATTTCCATTCTAGAGCAAACATATATATATATAATCCGCATATACGTATTCTACCCCATTCCTAATAACAATAAAATAGGTTCCTAATAAGACGGGATGTTACAGTGATTGTAACTGCGCTTAATATCATAATCAATGTTAACAATACCGGTACGTAACGGGCTGTTACATTTTATGGTATCAGAGCAGTTTTGTGAGGGAACTCTGATTGTGTATGTTTGTATCTTGTGTTCCATAGCTATCTGTGAACTATTTATGATTAATGTATATGTGATTCCTCAGTGTGGGTCTGATCAACTCATTCCTGTGTTACATGTACAGATATCATGAGTAGGGCGCGTGGTCGCCGTGGGGCACGTGGTGCAGGTCCTTTGCCACCGGATCCGGTGACTGCAGTCCTGAATGCTCTGCAGGCGGAGACGGCTGCAAATAGGAATATGACTGAAAACCTGATGAAGCCTAATCCGGATATGATGCAAGCCTTTATGGCTGAAATGAGGGCTGATAGAAACCGTCCTCGGAGGGATGATTCACCTCCACACACGGCTACGGTGACTCCTACACCGACGCCATCTGTTACTCCTCAACAAGGGGAGAGTGGGGCTAGTCACCACACTGGTGAGGCTAGTCATCATACCACTGAACCTAGTTATGTTCCTGATCCGTCATCTGTTGCTCAATCCACTGGGGTTGCGGGGCAGGTGTTTGATAATGCTGATGATGAGCGTAGGCTCATAGCCTTTAGGAAACATAAGCCACCTACATTTCTGGGGTCAAGGGACCCGAAGGAGGTTACTACTTGGCCGAGGGGAATGGATAAGATCTTCCAAGTGATGAGATGCCAAGACCCACAGAAGTTATTGTATTCCGTTTATATGCTGGAGGGTGACGCCCAGTAGTGGTGGGACAATGTGTCTCGCCCTTATGCTATTCAGGGTGAGGAAATTTCCTGGACTATATTTGAAGTACTGTTTCATGAAGAATATTTTCCTCGCGATGTCCGAGAGGCAAAGCAAGGTGAGTTTGATAGTCTTGTGCAGGGAGTCATGACTGTGGATGCCTATGTGGCGAAATTCAATGAACTTGTAAAGTTTGCAAATTATGGAGGTACTCTACCTACTCTTGAGTTTTTGTCAGCTAAATTCCAAAGAGGGCTGAATGAAAAGATTGCAAAAAGAATGTCGAATACTGCGGTGAGAAACTTTGCTGATTTGGTGACCCAATGTAAGAGGGTCGAGACTGTTTATGGTAGGTATCCAAAATCTGATACGGCGAAAGAACAAGAGATTAAGAGGACACCTGGTCTTTCAGGTAACACTAATAGAGGAGGCTTCAACAATAATAATAGGGGCAGGGATTGCATGTAAGGCAGCCTCCTGGTCAATTCAATAGGGGTGGAACCCCTGGTGGTGGTGGTACTGCGGACAGATATATTACCCCACAATGTGGGAAGTGCAAGAAATACCACAGAGGTGTATGTGGTGCTGGTCCGCTGGCTTGTTTTAAATGTGGTCAGAATGACCACTTTGCTATAAATTTTCCATCTTCTTCGGGGCAGGCTGCGAATCTGCAGGCCTTGCCAACCGCGACTACTACTGCTACTCCTACCGCTGCTATTCCTACGATTGGACGGGTATATACTACAAATGCTCAACATACGGAAAAGGCTCCGAATTTGGTAAAAGGTATAATTTTCCTCTCTAATGTTGATTTGTCTGTGTTATTTGATTCGAGAGCAACGCATTCTTTTGTGGCGGACTATGTGGCTAAAGCGTTGGACTTAAGAACAACACGAATGGTTCCTCCGATGCGTATTACTACCGCTACAGGTGAGGTTAGTGAATCGTCTTGGATTTGCGAAGATGTGAAGTTCACCTATTTAGGCAGGGGTTACACTATTGATTTAATTATCTTACCCCTGGCCTCTGTCAATTTGATATTGGGGATGGATTGGTTGTCTCGGAACTGCGCAATGATTGATTGCTGCGGAAAGAGGTTGTTACTATCTCATGAGAGGCCGTCTGTTTGTCCGTCTTTGTATTTGTCAGTCAGTCAAACTGTGAAAGCCTTGAAGGCTGGGGATCTGGGTTATGTCCTTTTGGGCGGATGGTGGGTGACAAAAAGGAGGAGATTTCTTCTATTCCGGTTGTTAATGAGTTTGAGGATGTATTCCCTGATGAGATACCGGAATTTCCGCCTGAGAGAAAGATTGAATTCTCGATTGACCTATTGCCTGGTGTGGGGTCGATCTCCTTGGCTCCATACCGGATGTCGCCACTTGAGTTGGCCGAGTTGAAGCAACACATTGAGGAACTATCTGCGAAGAATTTTATCAGGCCGAGTGTGTCTCCGTGGGGAGCACCGGCGATATTTGTGAAGAAAAAGGATGGTAGCATGAGATTGTGCACTGACTACCGACAGTTGAATAAAGTTACGATTAAGAACCGGTACCCGTTGCCGCGCATTGATGACTTATTAGATCAGTCGAGGGATGCCTGTGTGTTTTCGAAGATTGATCTCCGGTCCGGATATCACCAGATTCGGATTAAACCGGAGGATGTACCTAAAACAGCTTTCCGATCCAGATATGGACATTTTGAATATGAAGTGATTCCTTTTGGGATTACTAATGCCCCTGCGGTGTTCATGGATTATATGAATCGCATCTTTAAACCATATTTGGACCAGTTTGTAATTGTATTTATTGACGACATCTTGATCTATTCTAAGAGTAAGGAGGAGCACATCGATCATCTGAGGACTGTGTTGCAGGTGTTGAAGGATAAGAAACTATATGCTAAACCGTCTAAGTGTGAATTCTGGTTGTCTGGTTTTGTGTGGACCTAGGAATATGAAGACTGTTTTCTGTTACTCAAAGAGAAGTTGACCACTGCTCCGGTGTTAACTCTACCTGATCTGGAGGGTGAGTTTGTTTTATATTGTGATGCTTCTAAGAAAGGTTTAGGGAGCGTACTGATGCAGGAAGGAAAAGTGATTGCTTATGCGTCCAGACAATTAAAGCCGCATGAAGAGAATTATCCGACGCACGACTTAGAACTGGCTGCTATTGTGTTTGCCTTGAAAATCTGGAGGCACTTTCTGTATGGGATGAAATTTGTTGTGTTCATTGACCACAAAAGCTTGAAATATTTGTTTGATCAGAAGGAGCTGAATATGAGGCAGCGTAGATGGGTTGAATTCTTAAAAGATTATGACTTTGAGCTGAAATATCACCCGGGAAAGGCTAATGTTGTGGCAGATGCATTGAGTAGGAAGTCTGCCAACTTATCTCATATGATGATGTGGGACAATGAAGTGATTGAACAATTTCGGGACATGAAAATAACGGATTTCTTTGCAGGGCGAATGTGAGATATGGAGTTGACTCGAATTGAAAACGAGCTGCACGAGAAGATTAAAGAGACTCAAATTCAGTATGAAACTATCAAATATTTGAAAGGCCGGAGTGGCATATCTGTTAATGAACAGGGACTATTATTATATCAGGGCAGGATTGTTGTGCCCAAGGAACTTGCAGAGGAAGTTATGACTGAGGCCCATAAGGGTCAATATGCGATCCACCCAGGTGCCACAAAAATGTACCAAGATTTGAAAGTTAAGTTCTGGTGGCCTGGGATGAAAAGGGATGTTGCTGAGTACGTA
>JAVKPL010005011.1:0-23234 GCA_032173675.1 Gastrolobium villosum | reverse complement strand
AAAAGTTGAAGGAAAAAATATGAACATAAACATATGATTGCTTTCTTTAAATAAGTTTAAAATAGGGCTAGGGCTTTGTTTTCTAATTTATTGTAACTAAGCTAACCCTTTAGTGTCTAACTAATTCTCTTTAGCCTTTCTGATATTTTTGCCTAAACAAGACAGAGGGAAATTACTGACTTTCTTCTCCCTCTTGTATTGATTTCCTCATTTTATTTCTCTTTTTTTTTTTTTACAATTCTTTTTACTTTTGCCTTTTTCCTTCTTCTTTTAAAAAGTAAGCTCAGAGATCTTTTTTTTTTCAAAGACTCTTTTTTTTAAGATCACTTGTTCTCTTTTTTTTTTTTTTTTTTTTTTTAACATTTTTTTTTTTACCTCCTGACCTTTCCTTCTTTTTCTTTCCCTTTCTTTTTACAACCAATTTCCCTTTGCCTTATTTAGCTTTTTGTATTTCTAAGCTAACGAGCATTAGCTAAACACTAAAGATAGCTGTATAGGGCAGTCAAGGAATTTGGCTTATAATATCAGGGGTGAACAAAAAGAAAGGCTCAGGCTCAAATTAAGGGACCAAGGGATATAATTGAAGGGTAAGGCTTTTGGCTCTAGGCTAAATAATCAGAAACAATGCCCCAATCACACAGAAGTAGCATATCGGTCATCCAAACAGAGTGCAGCATTCAAAACATCAATACACATTAACCAATGATCACTCTCAAAGGAATAAAGTGTTTAGGTTCAAAAGACCTCACATAGGTTGTTAACCAGTGGATTATCAGTGAATCAGCAAATCAGAGGTTTTAACAAATTCGAAAGGCATGCCAATTGATTTTAAACTTATGTAAACACTGATCAACTAAGTTAAATCCTTAATTGATTAGGAATTAAATTAAATTAAATCTGGTTATACTCAAGCAATGATCATGTTAAACATATCAAGCTATAAATTATCTCCAAGTCACTATAAATTCAGCACATAAAACAGAGTAAACTACAAAATAAATTGGTGAAAGCACATGATTACAAAAATCACCCCAAACTTAAAACTAAGCTGGGTCCTCACAGCAATACAAAATAATAAATTGAAACGTAAAATAATAAATAAATAAATAAATAAATAAATAATTTAATGAACAAATAAATAAATAAAATTAATGAATAAAGAACCTGGGTACCAATCACTGAATATCAGATCTCAGAAAAAGTATCATCTACATCGACCACGTCATCATCAGACCCCTGCTCAGCAGCTCTTGACGTCCCTCATCACCAATTTGTTGTAATAGATGGGCAGGAATTTCAGGAAATTCATCCTGGGGAAGGTTTCTTGATAAAGATTTCTTACAGCAATGTCTAGAGGTTTTGATATATGTAATCAACCCCTTTACACATTGCTGCAATTCCATGATTTGATCTTTCATCTCTGAGACCTGGCCCTTTGCTGCTCGTGCAGGAGGCTGATTCTAGACATGGCCCTTTCCTCGTCTTTGAGGAGGCTGAGTAGAAGATGGTTTTCTTTTTTTACGCAGGCTAGACTCAGCTATCCTTTTTAGGCAGACTTCATTTATTGGTGATTTAGGGAGCGGGACCATTTCAGTGTCTTCAGAAGAGGGTGGACTCCAGCGTCATCACATAATAGCTTTACCAGACATGGGAAATAAAATGCTCCTGTGGTTTTCTTAGAGTTTGCACACAGCTCTTGGTGGATAAGCCTCTCGGGGTAGAATGGCAATCCTTGCAGTATGCAGTAGACCACCACACCAACTCTTGTTGTCAAGTGGTTCATGTGCAACTTAGGGAATATTCGGTGCCTCACAAATTTGGCCCATACCTGAGCTTCTTTGGTGAGCTCATTCGTGAACATTGTCTCAGAATCCCATTTTGTAGTGGGATTTCCCGTTAGGACCTTCGCCATTATTGAGTGAACGTTAGGTAGAGTTCGGTCTGTGAGAAACTTCAAATACCAGTTATAATCCCCGTCCTTGAGATCATAAATCTCTTTAATTTTGGCTGGGAGATGTCCACCAGCGTCCCTCGAACGAGGACTTGTTTAGGGTCTTTCTCCATCTGGGAAGTTAGCCACGAATTCGTGAACTAACCGGACAGGTACTTGAACAGAAGGGTGACTTGCAAATATTTCCCATTTCCATGGTGTCCCACATGTTGCCATACAAACAATTCCATATATCCCCCATCTTCAGTGAGGTCGAATCCGCGTTCGTAGTGAATGCGCAGTTTGCCCGCTTCAGCTCCTTGAGTTTTTGAATACTCTTGCCTAACAGGCGGTTCTTGAGGGGAGGATGGTTCGGCCGCTGCTTTTTTTAGTCTTTTTTTCACGGAGAGCTTTTTTTGCCCACCGTTCAAGGTTCTTGGTGGCATTGTTCAAACAATTCGAGTAAGAATAAGTTGTGGTTCATTAAATTATAACGCATTAAAATTAAATAAATAAAATAAAATAAATTATTATCCATAATTTTTAAAATATATAAATAATAAAATTTAACAGAATAAAAAGAAATAATTACCAGAATGTTTATTCAGAAACAATTCGAGATAAGAATAATTTGTCTGCCACTTAGAACTATCTAAAAAAAAATTAAAGGTTTTTGCAAAAATCAGTGGCATATAAAATGAAAAATAAAAATAAAATAAATTATTATCCATAATTTTTTATAAAAATAAAAATAAATTAAAAGAATAGCAAAAATAATTACTAAATATAAATATTTGAAACAAATATATCAGACGAAATACAAAATGGTAAAAATTCGGAGAGAACCGACACAAGCAATGTAACCGATTCACGCACTTAGAAAAAACTTTACAGGTACATGCAAAAAAATTTCAAAAAAAATCAGGGAATGCTTGTACTTATATAAAATAGAAAAATAGAAAAATAGAAAAGAAAAATAAATATAAATAAAATATATAAGGTTAAAAATTAAAAAATTTTATTCAGTTCTTGAAGAATCCCTTGAACAAAATAAAAATATTATTATTATAAATTATCATAAACAATAAAAAAAATAAATAAAAATAAGTAAAAAAATAAATAAACAAAGAGTGGACAGAGAAGAATCGGGTTCAACAACTCCAAAGGAAGGAACAATTGCCTCTGTTCTAAAATTATAAATAAGGTTTGAAAACTCTCTTGAAATCAAAAACTTAAGTTAATTCATCTAAGTTAATTAATTGAAAATGGTAAGCTTTGCAAGAGCCCAATCCTTGTACTCCAACTTGGTAAGGCATGTCACTTACCATTAGAGTTGGAATACAAGGCATATTGGGCTCTTGAAAGCTGAATATGGATTACAAGGAATCCACAGAGAATAGGTTGCTTCAATTAAACAACTTAGATGAATTTAAAATGAACTCATATGAAAATGCTAAGTTGTACAAAGAAAAAATGAAAAGATGGCATGACAACCTAATTCAAGAGAGATGTTTTGAACCAGGGCAGAAGGTGTTATTGTTTAATTCCAGGCTTAAACTTTTTCCTGGAAAACTGAAGTCCAGATGGTCTGGCCCCTTTGAAATTGTGGAAGTTTTTCCACATGGGGCAATAGAGATTCAAGGTAATGATGGTCGAAGGTTCAAGGTAAATGGACAAAGATTGAAAGTGTACCAAGGTGAACCTGTCGATAGAGACAAGGCAATTGTCCCTCTAGTTGACCCCTCTTAACTGTTTTGTGGAGTTGCAGTAGTTATCAATTAGTTAGTTAGCAGTTTTGTTTTGTTTTTGTGTTTTGTCCAAGTTGTCCTGCATCTGTGATCTGTCATATAGGTGTGTAAAAAAAAAAAAAATAAAGAGCTGTCAATATATCAGTGTTTTTTTTCTTTTCATCCATTATGAATTGTCCACCATTTGTCCAGAAGTGCTGAGTGTCAAAGAAGAGAGTGAGCAGATAAGTAAGTTTGGGGTAGGAGTGTTCTTCCTATGATAATTCCATTAAATTGGGATAGCTCAGTCAGATGCACATACATGTTTAAAAAATTTTTAGGTGCACTGACTGTTGATCGATCATACCAGAGAGTGATCTCTGTTTGCTCTCTTGGCCTATCAATTCATCAGGGTAGTCTTACAAAACGGTCCTGCAGTGTAAATACGTGGGATTGATCCCCACTATTTTCCTTTGGGCCTTTTTAAAATTAAGAGCCCAAGTCCTTCAAAAGGCACGATGAGCACAAGAGGTGTTCGGTAGTTGGATTATGTTTAAATTGGGCTGTGCCATCAGCCCAACTAATAAACCGTTCTTTTTATTTTATTTTATTTTACTTGGGCCTGATTTTTATTTTTATCAGCCCAATCCTATTCATTTAACCCATTTTTTTTTTCTTTTTCGTTAACTGGGCCTGATTCTAAATGGGTCAGCCCGTTTTTATTCTTAATTAATTAATTAATTAATTATTCATTAATTTATTCCGTTCTATTAATTTCTGATGCAATTTTTATTTTTATTTTTATTTTATTTTATTTTATTCTTTTTATTCCTTCTGGTCTTCTCCTCTTCCCCAAATCTTCCTTCTCCTTCCCAAAGTACTGCGCACCATTGAGCCACCAAAACATTTAATGCTCTTCTGAAAAGAAGCACCTGCCTTTTAGATTAGGGAGATGACTCATGGGAAAGGACAACTCCTTTTCTGCGCAGGGATGTGACTTTTCTTCTTTTAGTCACATCCATTAAATTATGCTGATTTCCCTAATTAAAGAACTGCATTTTGGTTTTGTTGTTATAATTTCTCTTTCTAAAAAAACCTCAACGTTTCCTTCGCACACCCCCCATTTGTACCTACTCCGTGCCCTAGCACCCATCTTTCTTCTCCATCAAACTCTCATTTCGTCTTCCTCCCATATCATTTCTTTCTTTCTTTCTTCCCGTCTCCTTTCCCTAACGCCAGACGCTCTCACCGCGCGCGCTGCGTCCAGCGAAAAAGGTTCGGCTTTCTTACATCCTTGTGTCGGTTCTCTCCGAATTTCTTCACCACTTTCGCGAACCCAGGTACGTTCTTCCATAACCTTAACTTATTTTGATATGTGCTTCAAACCTTATTTATGTTCTTGTTCCCCTTTGTTGAACCTGATTCTCTCTGTCAGGACTTTTCCTTGTTTTATTTATTTACTTAATTTTTTTAATTTATTTACTATTTTTATCTTTTATTGTTTCTGGTTTTTAATAATATTTTTATTTTGTTCGGGATTCGATTTCATGAAAAGGTTTTTAATTTTTAATTTTTTTATATTTATATTTATATTTATTTTTCTTTTCTATTTTTCTATTTTTCTATTTTATATAAGTACAAGCACTCCCTGATTTTTGCAATTCTTTGCATGCACCTGTTTAATTTTTTTAGATATTTCTAAGTGGTGAACCGGTTACATTGCTTTCACTGTTATGTATTCGTTCTTCGTCTGATATAAACATTTTCAGTAATTTTTTTTTATTCTGTTAAATTTTATTATTTATATATTCTAAAATTATGATAATAATCTATTTAATTTATTTATTTATTTTATTAATGCTGATTCGTTATTTCGAATTGTTACTGAATCATACTCAGTAACAATGCCACCAAGAACCTTGAACGGTGGGCAGAAAACTAGAGCTCTCCGTGAAAAAAAGAATAAAAAAAAGGCAGCGGCCGAACCATCCTCCCCTCAAGAACCGCCTGTTCCAGAAAGAGTATTACAAAGACTCAAGGAGCTAGAAGCGGGCAAACTGCGCATTCACTACGAACGCGGATTCGACCTCACTGAAGATGGGGGATATATGGAATTGTTTGTATGGCAACATGTGGGACCCTGGAAATGGGAAATATTTGCTAGTCACCCAAATATTCAAGTACCTGTCCGGTTAGTTCACGAATTCGTGGCTAACTTCCCAGATGAGAAAGACCCTCAACAAGTCCTCGTTCGAGGGACGCTGGTGGACATCTCCCCAGCCAAAATTAAAGAGATTTATGATCTCAAGGACGGGGATTATAACTGGTATTTGAAGTTTCTCACAGACCGAACTCTACCCAACGTTCACTCAATAATGGCGAAGGTCCTAACGGGAAATCCCAACACAAAATGGGATTCTGAGACAATGTTCACCAATGAGCTCACCAAAGAAGCTCAGGTATGGGCCAAATTTGTGAGGCACCGAATATTCCCAAAGTTGCACATGAACCACTTGACAACAAGAGTTGGTGTGGTGGTCTACTGCATACTGCAAGGATTGCCATTTTACCCCGAGAGACTTATCCACCAAGAGCTGTGTGCAAACTCTAAGAAAACCACAGGAGCATTTTATTTCCCATGTCTGGTGAAGCTATTATGTGATGACGCTGGAGTCCCACCCTCTTCTGAAGACAGTGAAATGGTCCCACTCCCTAAATCACCAATAAATGAAGTCTGCCTAAAAAGGATAGCTGAGTCTAGCCTGCGTAAAAAAAGAAAACCATCTTCTACTCAGCCTCCTCAACGACCAGGAAAGGGCCATGTCTCAGAGAATCAGCCTCCTCCACGAGCAGCAAAGGGTCAGGTCTCAGAGATGAAAGATCAAATCATGGAATTGCAGCAATGTGTAAAGGGGTTGATTACATATATCAAAACCTCTAGACGTTGCTGTAAGAAATCTTATCAAGAAACCTTCCCCCAGGATGAGTTTCCTGAAATTCCTGCCCATCTATTACAACAAATTGGTGATGAGGGGACGTCACGAGCTGCTGAGCAGGGGTCTGATGATGACGTGGTCGATGTAGATGATACTTTTTCGGAGATCTGATATTCAGTGATTGGTACCCAGGTTCTTTATTCATTAATTTTATTTATTTATTTGTTTATTTATTTATTTATTTATTTACTTATTAATTATGTTTCAATTTATTATTGTGTATTGCTGTGAGGACCCAGCTTAGTTTTAAGTTTGGGGTGATTTTTGTAATCATGTGCTTTCACCAATAATCTTTCTGTAACTGCTAAAGAGCATTTATTTTTTTTATTTTTTTTGTAATTTACTCTGTTTTGTATGCTGGGTTACCTGAATGGTAACTTGGAAATAATTTATAGCTTGATATGTTTAACATGATCATTGCTTGAGTATAACCAGATTTAATTTAATTTAATTCCTACTCAATTAAGGATTTAACTTAGTCGATCAGTGTTACATAAGTTTAAAATCAATTGGCATGCCTTTCAATTTTGTTGAAACCTCTGATTTGCTGATTCACTGATAATCCACTGGTTAACAACCTATGTGAGGTATTTTGAACCTAAACACTCTATTCCTTTGAGAGTGATCATTGGTTATTATGTATTGATGTTTTGAATGCTACACTCTGTTTGGATGACCGATATGCTATTTCTGTGTGATTGGGGCATTGTTTCTGATTATTTAGCCTAGAGCCAAAAGCCTTACCCTTCAATTATATCCCTTGGTCCCTTAATTTGAGCCTGAGCCTTTCTTTTCTGTTTCATCCTGATATTATAAGCCAAATTCCTTATCCACCCTATATAGCTATCTTTAGTGTTTAGTTAATTCTCGTTAGCTCAGAAATACAAAAAGCTAAATAAGGCAAAGGGAAATTGGTTGTAAAAAGAAAGGGAAGAAAAAGAAGGAAAAGTCAGGAGGTAAAAAAAAAAAAAAAAAGAGAGAACAAGTGATCTTGTAAAAAAAGGAGTCTTTGAAAAATAAAAAGATCTCTGAGCTTACTTTTTAAAAAAAGAAGGAAAAAGGCAAAAGTAAAAAAAATTGTAAAAAAAAAAGAAATAAAATGAGGTAATCAATACAAGAGGGAGAAGAAAGTCAGTAATTTCCCTTTGTCTTGTTTAGGCAAAAATATCAGAAAAGCTAAAGAGAATTAGTTAGACACTAAAGGGTTAGCTTAGTTAGCCAAGTGACTAGAAAAACAAAGACCCTAGCCCTGCCTCTTTACAAGCTTGAAAGACCCTATGATGGAAGTAGCATGTTGGACTTCAAGTTTCTGAATGGGTGTGTAGATTGGAAACATTCATGCATGATGACAATGAGTGATCCTTCCTTAAAAAAAAAATGTGATTTATTGAAAATGTCTGAAAAGGAATTCAGTGGATTGTCAATTGAACCAGTTTAAATTAAAGTTTGCAACTGATTGAATGTGCATGAGTTTTGATTGAATGCTTCTTTAATTACTGATTGACTGGAGTTAGATGATTAATTAGATGAGGAATTGGTTAACATTAAGCCTGGTCAATACTTAAAGGAGTGTGATGTTTTGCATAGACAGTTTATAAATTTATCTAAGTTACAAATTTAATTTAATAGTGCTAAGTGATTCTGAATTTGATCTAACTGTTTATTTCCTGATAAAAGTTTGTTGATTGCTTGAGGGCAAGCAATTGGTTAAGTTTGGGGTATTTTGTTAGCACATATTTATATGTAATTATATTATATTATTTTATGATATTTAATTGTCTTTGGATTATTAATTGGTGTTTTTGCAGGTAAATTATGCTCAATTAAGTTAAGTAAAGATATTTGTAAAGATTAAAGGTAAGAAGTAAAAATGGTAATTTTTGTCTTTTTACTCACTTATTTTATTTATTTTTATCTTCAGATTAAATGAATAAGAAGAGAGCATTCTGGACCGTTGGATGGGAAGCTGATGGAAGGCTGAGATAAAAGGACAAGAAGATGGAAGTTCTAAAAAAAAGAAAGAAGAGAAAAAAAGAAGATATAATAGAGATGGATGCAGATTTTTAGAGATATAGCTTTTAGAATTACTTTTCTGAACAAGAGACAAAGTTTCGTTTGAGTTTTTCTTCTCCGTTTTCTTTTCTTTTTCTTTTGTTCGACTACTCTCTGCTCTAGAGAGATTATTTTCGTTCTCGTTTCTTGTGTGTGGATCTGCTCGTTCGCGTGCTTCGTTCGTTCATCTTCGACCTTGGAGGGCCTTGACAAAGCTATCTACAAGGGAGAAGAGTCGCGGATCTGCTGTGTAACGGTAGATTTCTTGTAGTTTTCTGTAGATCTAGTTTAGGGTTCCTTAATGTTTGAAGGATCTGTTTTGTGTTCTGAATACTTGGTATCTTTGTTCTTATTTTTCGGATATTGCAGTATTTCAGAAATGGGTTTTTAAATCTTTTCTTTTCTGGGTATGTTGAATGATTGGATGCATGTTTCTTAATTAGTTCTTTGCTATTTTGATGTTTTCTTATTCGATCGGTTTTTTTTACCTTTTTAACTCAAGAGATTCATGGGAATGAACCTTGGGTTCTTCAACAGAAGCAATTTGGGAAATGCGTTTCTGTTAAGGATCGATTGAACCCCTTTAGATTAGGGATAATCAAGGGTGTTTTCTGATAATTTCTGTTAAAGATTCAAGATCCTTTGGAAAAAGATGATCTTGAATGTTAGGGTTGATTCTGGGAAGTTTCGACCTATATAGTTGTAGTGATTCGGAATTTGGGATAAACCTGTTGTGGCTTTGAACGAAATTGCAGGAATGCAATATCTTTTGTGTCATTCATGATTTTTACATACTCAGAAGCCTTTTTCATTGATAAAAATATCTCACTGTTAGATCATATTTTAATGTTTTGATTAGAATATAATAAAGATCTCTTTTAACCATAAACAAAATAAAACCAATTAAAGGATTATTAACTCAGATTAATAGAAGGAAAAATAATTCAACCTGTTCCCTGAGAACGATAACTCTTTTCTTTTTGAAAATATACATCTCAACACCAGGTGATTAGTTATTAGGATATTCAAGTGTGATGGATATATGGGTCCTCCTACTTATATAGACTTCACTTAATTCATTACCGACCAATGTGGGATGACTCTATAACACTTGAATATCCTAACAACCAATCACTCAGCTAGCTCGAGCACAATTCGGCTCTGATAATACTATCAGGCACATCCAAGGAAAAGTCAGTGGTGGGGACCACCACCAATGAGCTAAGGTTAACCAACTATATTAAGTGAATCCAACATCATGTCACAACCCAAAAACTATATTAAGTGAATCCAACATCATGTCACAACACAAACCCTTAAGGCTTTATGTTCATGGGTCCTTCCACTTATGTTTACTTCACTTAGCTCATTACCAACCAATGCGAGACTCATCACACTTGAATATTCCAACAATATACCCTCAAATCCCAGGGCCAAAATACTCAACCCGCCTATAGCTAATCATCAGGCTAGCCCGAGCCCAACCCAGCTCTGATACCACTGTCAGGCGGGTCCAAGTGGAACTTGTGGCGAGGGACTACCACAAAAGAGCTAAGTTAGACTAACCACATCAAGTGGGTCTGACATCGTCTCACAATCCAAAATCTTAAGGCATTGGGTTCATGTGTCCTCCCACTTATATGGATTTCACTTAGTTCATTACCAACCAATGTGAGACTCATCACACTTGAATTTTCAATAATTTTCCCAAGTGTAAAACCCAAATTGGTACGCTCTCCCTCAACCGAGTACCCCAGGGCCAAAGTACTCAACTCGCCTCTAGCCAATTACCAAGTTAGCTCAACCCCGACTTAGCTCTAATACCACAATCAGGAAAGTCCAAGAGAAGCCCGTGGTCGGGGACAACCACAAATGGGCTAAGGCCATACCTCACCAAGTGGGTCCGACACCATATCACAATCCAAAACCTCAAGGCATTGGGATCATGGGTCCTCCCACTTATATATACTTCACTTAGTCCCCTTACAAACCAATGTGAGACTCATCACACTTTAATATTTCAACAATCTCCTGCTCAAGTATGATACACAACATTATATGCTCCCCCTTAATCGAATACACAGGTCTAAAGTACTAAATTTGCCTTTAGCCAATCACCAAGCTAACCCCAAGCCCAACCCAGTTTTGATATCATTGTTCGGCGGACCCAATTTTAAGTGAAGCCCACCCAAGCTCTCTCTGTCGTTAAAAGCTCATTCCTCTATATCCTTAATAGCCTAGAGCATTTCCCCAATGGTTTCAGCAAACTCAAAAGCTTCCTCAAGCTTTGGATTTTTTATTTTATTTTATGCTGCCTTGAAGGGATTTAAGAGGGTTTTTCGATGAGGGTCTCCATGAATCGAAAAGGGGTGGAGGAAAATTTGTTGGGTCTCGTAAGAATTTTGTTGCAGCAATTAAGAGGTGCATAAGGTCTAGAAATGAGAGTAGCCAAATAACTTGTTCTGCGACTTGCAAAAAGAGATATTCATTTTCCACAATCTTATTATATTATATTCTTTCTTACACTTTAATTTCCGGTTTATAGATGTTTCTTCCTTCATATTTTGGCTCTTCTGGTCGAACGAATTTATAGTGGTCCGGCACCACAAAGTATTGGGTGGGAATGAAGTGAGAGAAAGAGAGAAAAAGTTGAAGAGAGAGAAAAGAAAAAAAAATAATACAGGTGACAATTTTTGAGTGGAAGGACCACAGTGGTCATCCGGGAGCATATTAAAAAAATTTCTTCTCGTGGTTGTGAACGAGGAATAGTAGCGTTAACAAGTTTATTTTAGACATGAAAAGTTTGGAAAAAATTTCTATCGGGTGAGAATCCAAGAATAACAATCACCGGATAGTATTCATTCTTAGGGACCTCTTCACAATTTTTTTTTTTTTTGGTAAAAACCTCTTCACAATTTTAGATCCTCATAATTTGATTTTCCCAAAAAAAATTTCAAAATCCTTATATTAAAAATGGATAAATAGGATTCTCAATGTCAATTTTTCGAGAATATAAAATTTATCTTTTACCAAACGTTTGCTTATAGTTCAAGTTTAAATACATTATTTAAAACTCTCTATTATTATTTTTTATAAAATATTAAAATATATATAATTTATGAATTTCTGACCGTTGAATTATGAAATGCACCAACTGCGATTTTCTAATTTCTACGAATGCAGGTGCTTGCCAACTTTTCTCTGTTAAATATAGCACCGTATTACAGTCGTGGGCGAGTGAGACTACTTGTAACCTTTAGTATGTGTATTGTAATTACATATTTTTTGTATTAGCGTACTCTTTTTTCTCTGTCTCGCTCACACACATAGATGTCATGCACATATTAGTGCCCATTGTAAGTTCTTAAATGATTGAAATAGATAAAGACAAATATTGACAATAATTATTAGGGAGGAGAAGACAGGCTAGCTTGGAAGAACTGGAATCCCTCGTGTTCCCTTGTTAAGCAGGCTTATTCCAGAATTACCATCCATAAGCCTAAACATCCTGAGTTTCCTTGGGTGAAAATCTGGAGTTGGAAAGGTCCTGAAAAGATTAAGTTACATGTCTGGAAGATGGCGGCTGTCTTCTCACCAAGAATAGAACAGCCATTTGGGGAAGTGGGACTGATAGATGTCTTCACTGTGGGAATATAGTGGAAACCCTCCTTCATGCAATCAAAGACTGTCCTAAAGCTACTGCTATCTGGTATAATATATTCTCTATTCCCCTTCCTACTTTTTTCTTTAGTATCCAGGATTATGGGAATTGGATAAAAAGAAATTTGGAGAATTGTCCGAGCAGTCAACCCGCCTAGAAAGATCTATTTCTGATTACTTGCTGGCAGATTTGGATCTGGAGAAATAAAAACATTCATGAAAGTGAGTTTAAGAGACATGATAATGGCTATACAGAGATTCAGAAGTTCTTGACAGACATCAACCTGGCCCATAGTACTTCCATGGCTGAAACTAGTACCACTTTTGTGAGTGAGGTTCATGGCTGGATTCGTCCTTCACTGTCTTGGATAAAACTCAATGTTGATGGGGCTGCTCGCCGTAATAAAGCATCCTGTGGGGGGGTTATTTCGAAACTCTGATGGTATTTGGATGGGTGGGTTTGCCTTCTTCTTAGGGTGTTGCTCCCCTCTTCAAGCTGAACTTTGGGCTATTCTGAGAGGTTTAAAGTGTGCTTGGAATCTTGGTTTTAAAAAATTAATTGTTGAGAGTGACTTTTCTCAAGCAATTAATTTGCTTACCGTCTTAGGTAATGAGGCTCGAGAACTCCCTTTGGTAGTTAGGATTCGAGCTTGGTAACAAAAACTTGGGAGATAAATCTGATACATGTTAATAGAAAATGTAATAGATGTGCAAATAAATTGGCTAAAAAAGCATTATCTGATTTGTGGAACTATCCCTTTATAGCTGAACCAGATGAGGAGTTGCTGAAGACTCTTCAAATGGATGGGCGGTTGTACTCTGAGCACTTCCTTTCTGCTGCCCCTGACTGAATCCTTGGTTTCTAGTTTATTTTCTTGCTGTTTTTTGCTTTTTGTTTTGGGGTTAGCCCCTTTATGTAACCAAAAAAAAAAGGATCCGTTTACAATTTTTGTGTGCAAATTACACTAAGTACGACCGGTCGTACACTGTATGATTAAAGTATGACCAGTCGTAGTTAGTGTAATTTGTAAAAGTTTGTAAACAAAAAAAGTTTATAATTATAACCTGCGCCTAATTAATGACCTAAATAACTAGGCGGGCCTTATGGGGCTTGAGCCCAATAAATAAATCCAAGAGGCATGTACATTAATTACATACATTTGTTATTAATAAAGGATTCACTTTTTCTGAAGTTATTGCATATAATTTATCTGCAATAATTTCAATACGACATCGTTTTGGGATGAAAATCATGGTTTTTTTATAATTTTAATTTATTTCATAGTTATTATAATCTTTATAATTATATTTTAATCTTTCAATCTCAAAACGATGTCATTTTGGGAGTAAAGATAGACAACGTATATGTAATAACTGCAGAAATATTTTTGTGATTAATAAAACATAGTAAACAGAAGGATCGAGAATACTTGAGAAGAAAAAGGAAGGTGAGTGTCTTCTCCTCATTGAGTTCAAGTATCTGTATATAATGGAGTCATTTTATTTATTGAGCTAAGGTGATAAAAAATTTAGGTGAGACATAATATTAAATTTTATTGAGAAACTTAGCCATAATTATTTAGCTACATTAAAATTATGGCTAATTTTTGAATTTGTATCCGGGTCAATTTCTGTCCTTATCCGCTGTAAATGGATCATCTCATATGAAAAAATGGTCATGTTATTTTATCACAATCATTCATTAATGATGAGATTAGAGAGAAAAAAATGTATAATTTTCAAATAAGTGGTCGTGATCAAATAACATAATTACATTATCACTTTTCTACGTACGAGGATCCAAATCCCGCTCTATCTACAGCTACAAGCACTGTTGTTAGCACTAAGAAACAGTTAATTGAATTTTTTTTTTATGTTTAATAAATAATGTAGGAACTAGGAATAGTGGCTTCTAGAATTGCATTCGCTGTAAATGCAGGTATAGTTCATTGACACTTTGGCAGAGTGTGCTGGTGTCGTGTGTCAGCCCCATGGAAAGGTCAATGTCTTGAGTGTGTTTCTTGAACGTATTGTTAAGTGCGAGCAAAACACAGTATATATAATAGATGGGTTTTATAATTTTTTTTTTTTTGGATTATAGGGTTTTATAATTCTTATGTAAGATGAGATTTGAAATCTCATGTTGTAGAGATAAAAAGCTTGTGAACGAATATGTTAAAAAAAATTATGTGTAGGACCCACATCAGTACGAAAATCGAACAGTGTGTAGGAAAATTGCAATTCTCATGCTAAATGAGAATTATAAAACTCATAATAGATATCCTAAAAAAAGTAGACCATCATATAATTAAAATTTAAAAGAGAGAATTGAACAAGGGCATGATCTCTTCATTACTCATTAGATTCTTCAACCAGTCTTTTTTATCCACAATACTCTGTCATTTTCGAACTCGGATCAGAACAGTGCAAATAAATAAAAAAAACACTTGGGTCTTTTAGCTTTTGAAATTGAAGGGCATGAGAATTTGACCTTTGGTGGAAGGGTAAAGACATCAGAAACTATGCAGAGAAAGCAAGGAGATTAAGACTAGAAACTAGAGATGCTGAAGTAATCATATAGAATTGCTAATATTTTACAACATTTATTTGACAAACAATGAATATCATGGATAATTCATTAATGGATTTTATAATTCTCATGTTGAAGGAGAATTCAAATCTTATATTGTAGAGATAAAAAAGCATGCGGGACCCATGTGTTAGAAAAAATTATATATAGGACCCATGTCAGCACGGAAATCGAAGGTTGTGTAGGAAAATTGTAATTATCATGTTGAATGTGAATTATAAAACCCTTGATTAATTAGTATTACTGGGCTGTGTGGTTTATCAATAAATAAGGGGATTGAAGCTTTTATATGAATATTCAATACATGGTGAAATTGTATTTCTAGACATGCTCCGTGTGCTATTTTTATTGATCAAGAGAAAGCGCTGAAAAATGCAATTGAGATTGATCTTCAAAATTCTCGTATTTGATAGTGCTTGTAAAACTTCATGCAAAAAGTTCCCAGAAAAGTTGATAATATGGTCTCTGTATGAGTTAATCAAAACTTTCTATATGATGATGTGTATGGTTGTTTTTACTAAAGTCAGTCATTTTAGCATTGAATGCCAATTAATTTCCATAAAACTTAAACTAATGTAATAATTCAAAGTGTTTGGGATGATAATGCTTACCGCGAAATTAGAGAAGGCTTTAACTACAACATATTCTGTAGTTGAAAACATAAAGTTCTAAGAGCCGTGCAATGTGCATATTGTAATATAAATTTCAATGTCCACTTCAAATAATTAGCTTTTCAAATGCAATGTGCATGTGATACAAATACAATACATTCACAGTATAGTTGTTACGAGTTCGTTGTCATCTCAATATAATCTTTAGCTTTCTTGCCATTTTGATACCCAATTTGATGTTGCGAACTTCAAGTTATAGGAGCATTAAACATGATAATGAAGTAGGGGCAAAATTGAAGAGCGAGGAATTCTTTTTCGGTCCTCTAGCTAGGAGCGTTAAACATTATAATCCATTAATCTATATTGGGCTATAGTTCAGCTACATTACACGAAATTGCAGCAAATACAGGTTAGCAATGAATGTATATTAAATTATATAGCAATGTAGGCCAATTCATTGTAAACTCTAGATGTTGACTTTGCTGCTTCAATTGAATAAAAGTTTAAAACTTTTTAAGGCATACTAGAAATGTACTTTTCGGGTAAGATATATGATAATGCAGCCAGAAAACGTAACACATTTAATTATTTCTGCTGCAAAACTCTTTCCGTGTTGATAATTTGTATGTTTTCCTTGCTAATATACTTTGTGGCTCAATGCATATTAACTCAAAGCAAATAGAGGGTAGGAAAAAAAATTCATTTACTTCCATGTTATAGCATTCTGGGCATTATAAGTAACCATCGCAATGATGCAGTCTATGCCATTATATTTTTCAGATGCAAATTTGTAGGAGCAATTGCATATGCGGAGGCGTATAAGACCATTGTGATTCAGATGTATAAGGATCATCATTGTTTTATCAATTACCTCTTTGATGGCGCAGATGTGAGATGATGATGTTCCACACTCTTGAGTTCTTTGTCGTCACAACACGAACTTACGAACGTGGTAGACCTTCCAAACTATCTCTCGAGGAGGAAGGGGAAGTGTGTGGGCACTTATCAGATTATAAGCTTACCTCTTTTTTCTCTAAAAATACCACACTGATGACTTAAGTGACACTATATATATATGGGTTCAAAGAAATCCTAGCTCATTGGGCTCTAGACTTCTTGGTAGGGATGTGCATGGGTCGAACCGAACCGGTTTTTTTGAAAAACCGAACCGAATTGGTTTAAATGGTTCGGTTCGAAAGTGGTTCGGTTCGGTCCAAAACTGGTTCGGTTCGGAAGTGGTTCGGAACCGGTTCGGAAGTGGTTCGAAACCGGTTCGGGTCGACCCTCTTTTGAAAAGAAAAAAATAAAAAATTTAAAATATAAAGTTATAAAAATTAATTTGGTTTGGTTTAAAAATGGTTCGGTTCGGTTCGAAAACGGTTCGGTTCTTAAACCGGTTCTAAAAAGCGGTTCGGTTCTTAAACCGGTTCTAAAAACCGGTTCGGTTCATGAACTGGTTCTTTAAAAACTGGTTCGGTTCATGAACTAATTTTTCAAAACCGGTTATTTTATGGAGCGGTTCAGTTCGGTTCATGGTTCGACCCATTTTTTTGGTTATTTTGCACATCCCTACTTCTTGGGCTCTTCTGATAATAATAGCACATTTGAGCTTTAGTAAGAAAGCAAACCCAACAAAATTCTCCCTAGATTCCAATTTTTCACATCTTGCATGTAAAAGAATAAATAAACTGCAACATACAAGATAAATAAATAAATAAACTGTGTCCAGAAAATTGAAAAGGCAGCACAAGTAATTATACCGACCATGTGAAATATTTCCCACGCAATTTGGATAGTAAATTAATGTAAACGCTAAGATTTTTCTAGCACTTAGTGGATGGAGTGAATAAGCTCTTAAATTCTATAAACCCTAAGGAAATATGATCTCATTAATTACTAGAAACTCTTAAATTCTATAAATGAATCCAAGCTTTTTTTTATCCTAAGCCTATAAATGAGCCGTTATTAACATTTTGTGCAAGGAGTGAAGAAGAAGGAACAAGAGAAAAACAAAAGTGAGAAATAGTATATTGAGTAAGTGTGTTCCTGAGAGTAATATTGTGCTGGGAATGTTAATGATAAAAAGAGAAGTTTATTTTTCGTCAAGTACTCAATCTCTTTACTCAACAAACATGACATCCCTTTCCCTCATTTCATCGGTAACCTTGTGCTCAGAGACAAAAAAGCTTACATTATCATTGAATTGAACACATTCATATGAGTTATGAAGTTATAAACGTGTACGTCATAACAAATTGTCATGCAGCCGAATTAAAGCCATTGAATTCACATGAATTATGCAAATACAAACACTTCAAATCTGGGTATCTCTGTCTCTATATGATGAAATTTCTGATATCAAACCGAAAAATCATAATACCGTTTTTTATGGATGGCTATGATTCTATTACAGAGATGCGCAGTTCCACAAAAAGAACACCGATTTTAAAAGGAGACTTGCCGTCAGACTAGAAAAGTATTTCTAAATGCAGCATGTCATGTGAACATATATGAGGTGTGTTCTTTTTTCGTACTGGGATATCTCATGAGCATTATTTTTCAAATTAATTATTCAATTCTAATTTTTGTTCTCTGGAATTCTGTTTAACCACCACACTCATATATATATATATATATATATATATATATATATATATATATATATATATATATATATATGGGAAAAACGTTTCTCAAGCTGCTTGAGATAAGTTTATCTCCAGCTAGCCCCAAAACTACGTCGTTTTGATTAATGAAGGATGTTTATGTAATTTTAGGTGAATTAATGAAGGGTGTTTTTGTAATTTTATTTATTTTTATATCATATACATTTTACTGAAACACCCTTCATTAATTCACCTAAAATTACATAAACACCCTTCATTAATCAAAACGACGTAGTTTTGGGGCTAGCCGGAGATAAACTATCATATATATATATATATATATATATATATATATATATATATATATATATATATATATATATATATATATATATATATATAATGGCGCTGTGGTTCGAACACTAGCTCATCCCTTACACGTGCACTTTGTTGATACATGAATTCTGATGTTCTTAAAGATAATTTAAGAAATGATTTAGGGTGTGTAGAATAAAAATTTAAAAATAGAACATTTTTATCATGTGATTTTTTATTTTTTAAAGCGGTATAATATATTTTATTTTTTTTCAGAACTCTAATTATCTCTTTAGGGCAAGACAAATCCATGAGATATTCTTACAATCTATGAGGAAAAATGGGTCTACATAAATATAGAATTAATTCCTAATCGAGTGATGTGACAATTATCTAGCTTTAACATCAAAGAATCTCTCTAAGATTTGAACTGACAAAGTTTTGTTCAATTTAGAACTTTTCAAAAATTAAAACAAACTTACATCCACTAGGGCTAGCCTAGTGATGTGAGTGTGTGTAATAGGGTGTGTGTGTTCTATTCCGTGTAACCTACAAAAAAAAAAAAAAAACAAACAAACAAACTTACTATTTTTCTAGCCAATAAAAATATGACCCTGCTGTAAAATACTTGTAAATGAAAATGGGCTTGTTTTTGGACCACCAACTTTTTCAAGCAGATTTGGGCTGAAGATTTTATTGTCTAAATTAAAAGCACTACTCCAACCATTGGATCCAGCCTATTTTAGTTGAGAATATAAAGCCTAAACTCCACTTTCTTTAGGTATGGCTTTTTGTCCCTTGAAGAGAAAGATAGCGGCTCACTGCTGAAGACCTGTGATTCCGAAGTTAAGGTGAATGATGCAGAAGAAACTGCGGGCATTCCGGGATTATGAAAGGTCAAAGACAAAGAGGCTGCTGATTATGTTGCTATAACAAGAAAGGGATATAAATGTTTATTTATTTTTTATTTCTTTCTTCGTATACATGCATGAACTCAATATTATTCTTTGCCAATAGGAATGGTAACTTAGATTGGCACAACCCAACTCAACCCAACTCAAATTCGTCACGAATACAAATACATTTAACATGAATATGACATAAATTCAAAATTGGATTAAAACCTTCGACACAAATACAATCCACTTATTTAGTGTGATATTTAGGTGCTGTTTGGTTGGTTGAGGAGATCTTAAAATTTTCCTAGGCAAATCAACTTGGCAAAACAGAAAGTCTTTGTTTGGTACACAGATTCTGCAATGTTGCCCATCTATGTCATTTGCATGGTATTCTCCATTTGGTCCATGAAAGCTAGGCATTGGTACTCTTTAAAAAGAAATGTTGGACATGGGTTTGGTTTTTGTGGATAGCCAGCTAACTAGTCTAATGCAAAAATAATTCATCCTAAAGCACCCTCTGATAGTTCACATGAATGCTGTCAGTAACTTGCTACCTCTTGAGAAAGAAATAGACTGCTACCTGTTGAGGTAAAGGAACAGCGTGTCAGTAACTTGCTTCAAGCAGTAATGGTAGGAGGATGTGTGCTATATACTAGGTAATGAATTCATTGGACACCACCAATATCAAAGAAACGTAAAAAAAATTATGATAATCACTATTATAGCAAACCCCTTTTATTTCTGAAGTAAATGACATATTAGAGGGGTTGGTAAAAAAAAAAAAAAAGGGTAGACAGTAGGTGATTCAAAAAAGTTTATAAATAGGGATATTTTCATAATCGTCACTTATTTTTCTATTCATATTTTACCTCAAACCAAGCATAGACTTTATAAATCTTACCTAATTTGCCTAGTAATTTTTTTTCTAATTAAACAACTTTTTTTATATTTTCCTACCAAACTCACTTTTCAACCATTTCCCTATCAATTACATTTTCCTAATATTTAAAAAATTTCTCGTCAACGAAATGCCCGTTAGTGTTATCATTCACATCTCTATGTAAGTCGTGATGATAGGCCTTATCAAAGTTGGGTAAATAAAATCATAAAATAAGAATAATAATAATCGAATATGATAAAATAACTCTCTATTTATATACATGCCAGAATGTATGCCAATAAGGCAGCACATATCCTAGCTAAATTTGTTTGCGTTGAGTATGATAATATATTGTGGCTGGAAGATGCCCCCACTGCTGTAGCACACAATATTTGCCATGGAAATGTATTCTCTCACATAATATAAGATTATGTGGGGTGTACGGTTTCAGTCTTTGGTAAATAAACCAATGGTTATTTTTTCTTGCTATCTATTCTAATGTGTTACCTAGGCAGCAAAAATAGTAGATTTTGAAGTGAGCCATTCTCATATCTTTTTGTCGACCTAAAGTCTAAATAACTTTCCAATGTTATTAATTTTTGCGTGAATTATATTAAAGGGATCATTTTTTCTGCAGTATGTCCAATACAACATCGTTTTGGGGCGAAAATCATGGTGTTTTTGTAATTTTAATTTATTTCAGAATTATTATAGTATTTATAATTATAATTTTTTAATCTTTCAATCCCAAAACGACGTCGTTTTTGGAGTAAATGCAGATAAATTATCTGCAAAAATATTTTTCTGCACATTAAATTGTAGTTTATATATATATATATATATATATATATATATATATATATGAGAAATTATTGTCTCATTTGATATGAGATAACTATCTCATGCTACTCTCACATAAAAAAATTGTTCAGGGTTATGCATGCTTCTTATACACTGATATGATTGTGCAACATAAAATTTATTCTAAGGGGGCGTTCGGTATCAAAACTATATTTCAATTCCTGTTAAAGCATGTTAGGGAAAATTATAATGTCACATTTGGTAGCAAAAAAAAGGAAAAAGTTTCCCAGGTAAACAATTTTCCCGATTTTTGTTGTTGTGTGTAAAGTTCTGTATGACAACCATATCAGAAAGTCCATGGATTAGGTGGAATTATTTTTTGCCCAGGAAAGTGAAAAAGAAACTGTGATTATTTGGACCAAATTAACCTTGCTTTTTTGTATGATCTGAGAACAAATAGAGTTCCTCAATTAACCTGGTACCAATGACAGCAATTGCTCATTATACTTTTAAAATCAAAAAGTAATCCTGGGATTATTTCACAATCAGTCAAACATCAATTCAGTAAACTTAATCAAATAATTTTGGGGAAATTTTGACCTACAAAATATCATTTTTGCATCTTATCCAAAAAAAAAAAAATTCCACCATATTTTTGGAAATATTTTTTTTCGATAAGAATTTTCTCTCATACAAAACGTTCCTAGGTGACAACAGCTTTTATTTAACAGTTCATTAGATTCACATTGCACTTTCTACACATTTCAACAATTGAAGAAGGGGAAAAGTGTTTATATTATATTTAATATTCAATAATTTAACAAAAAATGAATTAAACTTGTACATAATTTATATATCTTTTATATTAAACTCAATAAAATGAATCGTGGGAACAGTTGCATCTTTATATTTTTTTGTCTATTCTCTCTCCTCATTTATCTATATCTTTCTTTTACTTCAAATGACACGATTTTATATCCTTTAAAATTATACACACTTCTCCCTATTATTTATGATTTTGTCCCATTGAAAAGCAGTATGTGGATCAAAAAGTTAAGAGGGTTGCGTAGTCAATTTTTTGTTTTCCAAACCATGGCAGGTAAGTTTCTAATTCAACTCAGAATTATGTGTGTTCTTAAATTGAAATGACTACCGCAGCAATCAAATGTTTCCTCTCTTCAGGTGTCCATCGACTATATTTGCTTGCGATTACAGCAATCACAAATTCACAATATAACTGCATGTTATTCGATCGTCACCAACATAAAATGCCAATTTGCACGCAAGGCTTTTAGTAAAAATATTATACTGATACGATTGACTTAATAGACATGATGAAATGTGTACTTGTTTTTAATTTTGTTTCAATCATCTATATAATTATATGATTTTCCTTCTTTCATAATTAACTCGGTGAAATTTTTATTTCTATTGAATAGCGTTGCTCATTACCTAAGAAGAAAAAGAGAGAAAGCAAATGAGTCATGTAACTTTAAATATTGTCACATTGCACTTCATATATCTGTATCCGGTAACAATCACATGTATTTAATTAAGTTTATTCAACATTTATTAAATATAATACTTTTTAATATTAGTTTTCAAGCATATTGGTCCACCTATCTTCAAAAACTAAATTCACCTAAAAGTTTTATTGTAGATGCATTGATATCAGGGGTTTAATTTTCTCATGTTGTAGAGATAAAAAATATGTGGGATCCATGTGTTAGAAAAAATTATATGTAGGATCCATGTTAACACGGAAATCGAAGGATGTGTAGGAAAATTTGAATTCTCATATTAAATGAGAATTATAAAACCCTTGATATTGTTACTCAAAATCTAAAAACTCCTTACTATAATTTTTTTTTAAAAAGTACTTTTCTTCCCGCTATTTTTTAATAGATTTATCAGTGACATTGTCACCAGTGAAATCACGTGCAAGTGCGTGCTTTAGTCAATGGTTTTGTTTTTGTTTTTATATATGCGTAGAGCTTTAATTAATATTAAGGGCGTAATATAATATAATTAGGGGCAGATCCCCCACGTAATTAGAAAACGGAGAGGGCAAAGGAACAAGAAAGACTGCCTGATGACGTGGCAATTCGATCCCATCCGAAACAAAAACGAACCTAGACGCCCACGAGCAAAAATCCAAGTGGGAGCC
>JAVKPL010005010.1:0-23530 GCA_032173675.1 Gastrolobium villosum | reverse complement strand
GATGGAATACATTTTTCGTCAAAAATCTTCAACGGAATCCATTTTTCGTCGAAAAATTAATAAAATAAATTTCTTTTGCATTTATTTTATTCATCCATTTTCAATGGAATTCATTTTCCGTCAAAAATCTTCGACGGAATCCATTTTTCGTCGAAAAAATTCATAAAATTAATTTCTTTTGCAATTATTTTATTCATCCATTTTCTCCATCGAAAAATTACACAATATCAATTTTTTTTGAATTTATTTTATTCATCCATTTTCGACAGAATTCATTTTCCGTCGAAAAACTTCACAAAATATATTTCTTTTGCATTAATTTAATTCATCCATTTTCGACGGAATACATTTTCCGTCAAAAATCTTCGACGGAATCCATTTTCCATCGAAAAACTTAGAAAATCAATTTCCTTTGCATTTATTTTATTAATCTGTTTTCAACGAAATTCTTTTTCCGTCGAAAAACTTCACAAAATCAATTTCTTTTGCATCTATTTTAGTCATCCGTTTTCGACGGAATATATTTTTCGTCAAAAATCTTCGACGGAATCCATTTTCTGTCAAAAATCTTCTACGGAATCCATTTTTCGTCGAAAAACTTCACAAAATCAATTTCTTTTGCATATATTTTATTCATCCGTTTTCGACGGAATTCATTTTCCGTCAAAAATCTTCGACGGAATCCATTTTCCGTCAAAAATCTTCTACGGAATCCATTTTCCATCGAAAAACTTCACAAAATCAATTTCTTTTGCATTGTCGAAAAATCATCACAAAATCAATTTCTTTTGCATTTATTTTATTAATCCGTTTTCGACGGAATACATTTTTCGTCAAAAATCTTTCGCATTTAATCCATTTTTCGTCGATAAACTTCATAAAATCAATTTCTTTTGCATTTATTTTATTCATCCATTTTCGACGAAATTCATTTTCCTTCAAAAATCTTCGGCGGCATCTATTTTCCGTCGAAAAAATTCACAGAATCAATTTCTTTTGCATTTATTTTATTCATCCATTTTCGACGGAATTCATTTTCCGTCAAAAATCTTCGACGGAATCCATTTTCCGTCGAAAAACTTCACAAAATCAATTTCTTTTGCATTTATTTTATTCATCCATTTTCGACGGAATACATTTTCGTCAAAAATCTTCGACGGAATCCATTTTTCGTCGATAAACTTCATAAAATCAATTTCTTTTGCATTTATTTTATTCATCCATTTTCGACGGAATCCATTTTTTCAAAAATCTTCGAATTTTTCGTCGAAACTTCATAAAATCAATTTCTTTTGCATTTATTTTATTCATCCATTTTCGACGGAATTCATTTTCCGTCAAAAATCTTCGACGGAATCCATTTTCCGTCGAAAAACTTCACATAATCAATTTCTTTTGCATTTATTTTATTCTTCAATTTTCGACGGAATCCGTTTTCCGTCCAAAAACCTCAAAAAATCAATTTCTTTTGCATTTTTTTTATTCATCCGTTTTCGATGGAATTCATTTTCCGTCAAAAATCTTCGACGGAATCCATTTTCCGTAAAAAATGTTCTACGGAATCCATTTTCCGTCGAAAAACTTCACAAAATCAATTTCTTTTGCATTTATTTTATTCATCCATTTTCGACGGAATTCATTTTCCGTCCAAAATCTTCGACGGAATCCATTTTCCGTCGAAAAACATCACAAAATCAATTTCTTTTGCATTTATTTTATTCATCCGTTTTCGACGGAATTCATTTTCCGTCAAAAATCATCACAAAATCAATTTCTTTTGTATTTATTTTATTAATCCGTTTTCGACGGAATACATTTTTCATCAAAAATCTTCGACGGAATCCATTTTTCGTCGATAAACTTCATAAAATCAATTTCTTTTGCATTTATTTTATTCATCCATTTTCGACGAAATTCATTTTCCTTCAAAAATCTTCGACGGCATCTATTTTCCGTCGAAAAAATTCACAATATCAATTTCTTTTGCATTTATTTTATTCATCCATTTTCGACGGAATTCATTTTCCGTCGAAAAACTTCACAAAATAAATTTCTTTTGCATTAATTTAATTCATCCATTTTTGACGGAATACATTTTCCGTCAAAAATCTTCGACGGAAACCATTTTCCGTCGAAAAACTTACAAAATCAATTTCCTTTGTATTTATTTTATTAATCTGTTTTCGACGAAATTCTTTTTCCGTCGAAAAACTTCACAAAATCAATTTCTTTTGTATTTATTTTGTCATCCGTTTTCGACGGAATCCATTTTTTGTCGAAAAACTTCATAAAATCAATTTCTTTTGCATTTATTTTATTCATCCATTTTCGACGGAATTCATTTTCCGTCAAAAATCTTCGTCGGAATCCATTTTCCGTCGAAAAACTTCACAAAATCAATTTCTTTTGCATTTATTTTATTCATCCGTTTTCGACGGAATTCATTTTCCGTCAAAAATCATCACAAAATCAATTTCTTTTGCATTTATTTTATTAATCCGTTTTCGACGGAATACATTTTTCGTCAAAAATCTTCGACGGAATCCATTTTTCGTCGATAAACTTCATAAAATCAATTTCTTTTGCATTTATTTTATTCATCCATTTTCGACGAAATTCATTTTCCTTCAAAAATCTTCGGCGGCATCTATTTTCCGTCGAAAAAATTCACAAAATCAATTTCTTTTGCATTTATTTTATTCATCCATTTTCGACGGAATTCATTTTCCGTCAAAAATCTTCGACGGAATCCATTTTCCGTCGAAAAACTTCACAAAATCAATTTCTTTTGCATTTATTTTATTCATCCATTTTCGACGGAATTCATTTTCCATCAAAAATCTTCGACGGAATCCATTTTCCGTCTAAAAACTTCACAAAATCAATTTCTTTTGCATTTATTTTATTAATCCATTTTCTACGAAATTCTTTTTCCGTCGAAAAACTTCACAAAATCAATTTCTTTTGCATTTATTTTATTCATCCATTTTCGACGGAATACTTTTTTCGTCAAAAATCTTCGACGGAATCCATTTTTCATCGAAAAACTTCGTAAAATCAATTTCTTTTGCATTTATTTTATTCATCCATTTTCGACGGAATTTATTTTCCATACAAAATCTTAGACGAAATCCATTTTCCGTCGAAAAACTTCACAAAATCAATTTCTTTTGCATTTATTTTATTCATCCATTTTCGACGGAATTCATTTTCCGTCAAAAATCTTCGACGGAATCCATTTTCCGTCGAAAAACTTCACATAATCAATTTCTTTTGCATTTATTTTATTCATCCATTTTCGACGGAATTCATTTTCCGTCAAAAATCTTCGACGGAATCCATTTTCCGTCGAAAAACTTCACAAAATCAATTTCTTTTGCATTTATTTTATTCAACCATTTTCGATGGAATTCATTTTCCGTCAAAAATCTTCGACGGAATCCATTTTCCGTAAAAAATGTTCTACGGAATCCATTTTCCGTCGAAAAACTTCACAAAATCAATTTCTTTTGCATTTATTTTATTCATCCATTTTAGACGGAATTCATTTTCCCTCCAAAATCTTCGACGGAATCCATTTTCCGTCGAAAAACTTCACAAAATCAATTTCTTTTGCATTTATTTTATTCATCCGTTTTCGACGGAATTCATTTTCCGTCAAAAATCATCACAAAATCAATTTTTTTTGCATTTATTTTATTAATCCGTTTTCGACGGAATACATTTTTCGTCAAAAATCTTCGACGGAATCCATTTTTCGTCGATAAACTTCATAAAATCAATTTCTTTTGCATTTATTTTATTCATCCATTTTCGACGAAATTCATTTTCCTTCAAAAATCTTCGACGGCATCTATTTTCCGTCGAAAAAATTCACAATATCAATTTCTTTTGCATTTATTTTTTTCATCCATTTTCGACGGAATTCATTTTCCGTCGAAAAACTTCACAAAATAAATTTCTTTTGCATTAATTTAATTCATCCATTTTCGACGGAATACATTTTCCGTCAAAAATCTTCGACGGAAACCATTTTCCGTCGAAAAACTTACAAAATCAATTTCCTTTGTATTTATTTTATTAATCTGTTTTCGACGAAATTCTTTTTCCGTCGAAAAACTTCACAAAATCAATTTCTTTTGTATTTATTTTGTCATCCGTTTTCGACGGAATCCATTTTTTGTCGAAAAACTTCATAAAATCAATTTCTTTTGCATTTATTTTATTCATCCATTTTCGACGGAATTCATTTTCCGTCAAAAATCTTCGTCGGAATCCATTTTCCTTCGAAAAACTTCACAAAATCAATTTCTTTTGCATTTATTTTATTCATCCGTTTTCGACGGAATTCATTTTCCGTCAAAAATCATCACAAAATCAATTTCTTTTGCATTTATTTTATTAATCCGTTTTCGACGGAATACATTTTTCATCAAAAATCTTCGACGGAATCCATTTTTCGTTGATAAACTTCATAAAATCAATTTCTTTTGCATTTATTTTATTCATCCATTTTCGATGAAATTCATTTTCCTTCAAAAATCTTCGACGGCATCTATTTTCCGTCGAAAAAATTCACAATATCAATTTCTTTTGCATTTATTTTATTCATCCATTTTCGACGGAATTCATTTTCCGTCGAAAAACTTCACAAAATAAATTTCTTTTGCATTAATTTAATTCATCCATTTTCGACGGAATACATTTTCCGTCAAAAATCTTCGACGGAAACCATTTTCCGTCGAAAAACTTACAAAATCAATTTCCTTTGTATTTATTTTATTAATCTGTTTTCGACGAAATTCTTTTTCCGTCGAAAAACTTCACAAAATCAATTTCTTTTGTATTTATTTTGTCATCCGTTTTCGACGGAATCCATTTTTTGTCGATAAACTTCATAAAATCAATTTCTTTTGCATTTATTTTATTCATCCATTTTCGACGGAATTCATTTTCCGTCAAAAATCTTCGTCGGAATCCTTTTTCCGTCGAAAAACTTCACAAAATCAATTTCTTTTGCATTTATTTTATTCATCCGTTTTCGACGGAATTCATTTTCCGTCAAAAATCATCACAAAATCAATTTCTTTTGCATTTATTTTATTAATCCGTTTTCGACGGAATACATTTTTCGTCAAAAATCTTCGACGGAATCCATTTTTCATCGATAAACTTCATAAAATCAATTTCTTTTGCATTTATTTTATTCATCCATTTTCGACGAAATTCATTTTCCTTCAAAAATCTTCGGCGGCATCTATTTTCCGTCGAAAAAATTCACAGAATCAATTTCTTTTGCATTTATTTTATTCATCCATTTTCGACGGAATTCTTTTTCCGTCAAAAATCTTCGACGGAATCCATTTTCCGTCGAAAAACTTCACAAAATCAATTTCTTTTGCATTTATTTTATTCATCCATTTTCGACGGAATTCATTTTCCATCAAAAATCTTCGACGGAATCCATTTTCCGTCTAAAAACTTCACAAAATCAATTTCTTTTGCATTTATTTTATTAATCCATTTTCGACGAAATTCTTTTTCCGTCGAAAAACTTCACAAAATCAATTTCTTTTGCATTTATTTTATTCATCCATTTTCGATGGAATACATTTTTCGTCAAAAATCTTCGACGGAATCCATTTTTCATCGAAAAACTTCGTAAAATCAATTTCTTTTGCATTTATTTTATTCATCCATTTTCGACGGAATTCATTTTCCGTCAAAAATCTTCGACGGAATCCATTTTCCGTCGAAAAACTTCACATAATCAATTTCTTTTGCATTTATTTTATTCATCCATTTTCGACGGAATTCATTTTCCGTCAAAAATCTTCGACGGAATCCATTTTCCGTCGAAAAACTTCACAAAATCAATTTCTTTTGCATTTATTTTATTCATCCGTTTTCGATGGAATTCATTTTCCGTCAAAAATCTTCGACGGAATCCATTTTCCGTAAAAAATGTTCTACGGAATCCATTTTCCGTCGAAAAACTTCACAAAATCAATTTCTTTTGCATTTATTTTATTCATCCATTTTCGACGGAATTCATTTTCCGTCCAAAACTTCGACGGAATCCATTTTCCGTCGAAAAACATCACAAAATCAATTTCTTTTGCATTTATTTTATTCATCCGTTTTCGACGGAATTCATTTTCCGTCAAAAATCATCACAAAATCAATTTCTTTTGCATTTATTTTATTAATCCGTTTTCGACGGAATACATTTTCGTCAAAAATCTTCGACGGAATCCATTTTTCGTCGATAAACTTCATAAAATCAATTTCTTTTGCATTTATTTTATTCATCCATTTTCGACGAAATTCATTTTCCTTCAAAAATCTTCGACGGCATCTATTTTCCGTCGAAAAAATTCACAATATCAATTTCTTTTGCATTTATTTTTTTCATCCATTTTCGACGGAATTCATTTTCCGTCGAAAAACTTCACAAAATAAATTTCTTTTGCATTAATTTAATTCATCCATTTTCGACGGAATACATTTTCCGTCCAAAATCTTCGACGGAAACCATTTTCCGTCGAAAAACTTACAAAATCAATTTCCTTTGTATTTATTTTATTAATCTGTTTTCGACGAAATTCTTTTTCCGTCGAAAAACTTCACAAAATCAATTTCTTTTGGATTTATTTTGTCATCCGTTTTCGACGGAATCCATTTTTTGTCGAAAAACTTCATAAAATCAATTTCTTATGCATTTATTTTATTCATCCATTTTCGACGGAATTCATTTTCCGTCAAAAATCTTCGACGGAATCCATTTTCCGTCGAAAAAGTTCACAAAATCAATTTCTTTTGCATTTATTTTATTCATCAGTTTTCGAAGGAATTCATTTTCCATCAAAAATCTTCGACGGAAACCATTTTCCATCAAAAATCTTCTACGGAATCCATTTTCCGTCGAAAAACTTCATTTTCGACGGAATTCATTTTCCGTTAAAAATCTTCACAAAATCAATATCTTTTACATTTATTTTATTAATCCGTTTTCGACGGAATACATTTTCTGTCAAAAATTTTCGACCTAATCCATTTTCCGTCGAAAAACTTCACAAAATCAATTTCTTTTGCATTTATTTTATTCATCCCTGTTCGATGGAATTTATTTTCCGTCAAAAATCTTCGACGGAATCCATTTTCCGTCAAAAATCTTCACAAAATCAATTTCTTTTGCATTTATTTTATTGATCCGTTTTCGACGGAATTTGTTTTCCATCGAAAAACTTCACAAAATCAATTTCTTTTGCATTTATTTTATTCATCCGTTTTCGACGGAATACATTTTTCGTCAAAAATGTTCAACGGAATCCATTTTTCATCGAAAAACTTCATAAAATCAATTTCTTTTACATTTATTTTATTCATCCATTTTTGACGGAATTCATTTTCCTTCAAAAATCTTCGACGGAATCCTTTTTCTCGAAAAACTTCACAAAATCAATTTCTTTTGCATTTATTTTATTCATCCATTTTCGACGGAATTCTTTTTCCGTCAAAAATCTTCGACGGAATCCATTTTCCGTAGAAAAACTTCACAAAATCAATTTCTTTTGCATTTATTTTATTCATCCGTTTTCGACGGAATTTGTTTTCCGTCGAAAAATTTCACAAAATCAATTTATTTTGCATTTATTTTATTCATCCGTTTTCGACGGAATACATTTTTCGTCAAAAATCTTCGACAGAATACATTTTGCGTCGAAAAACTTGATAAAATCAATTTCTTTTGCATTTATTTTATTCATCCATTTTCGACGGAATTCATTTTCCGTCAAAAATCTTCGACGGAATACAATTTTCGTCGAAAAACTTGATAAAATCAATTTCTTTTGCATTTATTTTATTCCTCCGTTTTCGACGGAATTCATTTTCTGTCAAAAATATTCGACGGAATCCATTTTCCATCAAAAATCTTCTACGAAATCCATTTTTCTGTCAAAAATCTTCTACGGAATCCATTTTTCGTCGAAAAACTTCACAAAATCAATTTCTTTTGCATTTATTTTATTCATCCGTTTTCGACGGAATTCATTTTCCGTCTAAAATCTTCGACGGAATCCATTTTCCGTCAAAAATCTTCTACGGAATCCATTTTCCGTCGAAAAACTTCAAAAAATCAATTTCTTTTGCATTTATTTTATTAATCCGTTTTCGACGCAATTCTTTTTCCGTCGAAAAATTCACAAAATCAATTTCTTTTGCATTTATTTTATTCATCCGTTTTCGACGGAATACATTTTCCGTCAAAAATCTTCGACCGAATCCATTTTCCGTCGAAAAACTTCACAAAATTAATTTCTTTTGCATTTATTTTATTCATCCATTTTCGATGGAATTCATTTTCCGTCAAAAATCTTCGACGGATTCATTTTCCGTCAAAAATCTTCACAAAATCAATTTCTTTTGCATTTATTTTATTTATCCATTTTTGACGGAATTCATTTTCCGTCAAAAATCTTTGACGAAATCCATTTTCTGTCGAAAAACTTCACAAAAACAATTTCTTTTGCATTTATTTTATTCATCCGTTTTCGATGGAATTCATTTTCCGTCAAAAATCTTCGACGGAATCCATTTTCCGTCAAAAATCTTCTACGGAATCCATTTTCCGTCGAAAAACTTCACAAAATCAATTTCTTTTGCATTTATTTTATTCATCCGTTTTCGATGGAATACATTTTTTGTCAAAAATCTTCAACGGAATCCATTTTTCGTCGAAAAATTAATAAAATAAATTTCTTTTGCATTTATTTTATTCATCCATTTTCAATGGAATTCATTTTCCGTCAAAAATCTTCGACGGAATCCATTTTTCGTCGAAAAAATTCATAAAATCAATTTCTTTTGCAATTATTTTATTCATCCATTTTCGACGGAATCCGTTTTCCATCGAAAAATTACACAATAATTACACAATATCAATTTTTTTTAATTTATTTTATTCATCCATTTTCGACAGAATTCATTTTCCGTCGAAAAACTTCACAAAATATATTTCTTTTGCATTAATTTAATTCATCCATTTTCGACGGAATACATTTTCCGTCAAAAATCTTCGACGGAATCCATTTTCCGTCGAAAAACTTAGAAAATCAATTTCCTTTGCATTTATTTTATTAATCTGTTTTCGACGAAATTCTTTTTCTGTCGAAAAACTTCACAAAATCAATTTCTTTTGCATCTATTTTAGTCATCCGTTTTCGACAGAATATATTTTTCGTCAAAAATCTTCGACGGAATCCATTTTCTGTCAAAAATCTTCTACGGAATCCATTTTTCGTCGAAAAACTTCACAAAATCAATTTCTTTTGCATATATTTTATTCATCCGTTTTCGACGGAATTCATTTTCCGTCAAAAATCTTCGACGGAATCCATTTTCCGTCAAAAATCTTCTACGGAATCCATTTTCCATCGAAAAACTTCACAAAATCAATTTCTTTTGCATTTATTTTATTCATCCGTTTTCGACGGAATACATTTTTCGTCAAAAATCTTCAACGGAATCCATTTTTCGTCGAAAAATTAATAAAATCAATTTCTTTTGAATTTATTTTATTCATCCTTTTCAACGGAATTCATTTTCCGTAAAAAATCTTCGACGGAATCCATTTTTCGTCGAAAAAATTCATAAAATCAATTTCTTTTGCATTTATTTTATGCATCCATTTTCGACGGAATCCATTTTCCATCGAAAAATTTCACAATATCAATTTCTTTTGCATTTATTTTATTTATCCATTTTTGACGGAATTCATTTTCCGTCGAAAAACTTCACAAAATAATTTTCTTTTGCATTAATTTAATTCATCCATTTTCGACGGAATACATTTTCCGTTAAAAATCTTCGACGGAATCCATTTTCCGTCGAAAAACTTGCAAAATCAATTTCCTTTGCATTTATTTTATTTATCCGTTTTCGACGAAATTCTTTTTCCGTCGAAAAACTTCACAAAATCAATTTCTTTTGCATCTATTTTGGTCATCCGTTTTCGACGGAATACATTTTTCGTCAAAAATCTTCTACGGAATCCATTTTCCGACGAAAAACTACACAAAATCAATTTCTTTTGCATTTATTTTATTCATCCATTTTCGACGGAATACATTTTTCGTCAAAAATCTTCGACGGAATCCATTTTTCATCGAAAAACTTCGTAAAATCAATTTCTTTTGCATTTATTTTATTCATCCATTTTCGACGAATTCATTTTCCGTTCAAAATCTTCGACGGAATCCATTTTCCGTCGAAAAACTTCACAAAATCAATTTCTTTTGCATTTATTTATTCATCCGTTTTCGGCGGAATACATTTTTCGTCAAAAATCTTCGACAGAATCCATTTTTCGTCGAAAAACTTCATCAAATCAATTTCTATTGCATTTATTTTATTCATCCATTTTCGACGGAATTCATTTTTTGTCAAAAATCTTCGACGGAATCCATTTTCCGTCGAAAAACTTCGCAAAATCAATTTCTTTTGCATTTATTTTATTCATCCGTTTTCGACGGAATTCATTTTCCGTCAAAAATCTTCACAAAATCAATTTCTTTTGCATTTATTTTATTAATCCGTTTTCGACGGAAAACATTTTTCTTCAAAAATCTTCGACGGAATCCATTTTCCGTCGAAAAACTTCGCAAAATCAATGTCTTTTGCATTTATTTTATTCATCCGTTTTCGACGGAATTGATTTTCATTCAAAAATCTTCACAAAATCAATTTCTTTTGCATTTATTTTATTCATCCGTTTTCGTCGGAATTCATTTTCCGTCAAAAATCTTCGACGAAATCCATTTTCCATCAAAAATCTTCTACGGAATCCATTTTCCTTCGAAAAACTTCAAAAAATCAATTTCTTTTGCATTTATTTTATTATTCCGTTTTCAACGAAATTCTTTTTCTGTCGAAAAACTTCACAAAATCAATTTTTTGCATTTATTTTATTTATCCATTTTCGACGGAATTCATTTTCCGTCAAAAATCTTCGACGGAATCCATTTTCCGTCGAAAAACTTCACAAAATCAATTTCTTTTGCATTTTTTTATTCATCTGTTTTCGGTGAAATTCATTTTCCGTCAAAAATCTTCGACGGAATCCATTTTCCGTCGAATAACTTCCCAAAATCAATTTCTTTTGCATTTATTTTATTCATCCGTTTTCGACGGAATACATTTTTCGTCAAAAATCTTCGACGGAATCCATTTTCCCACGAAAAACTTCAGAAAATCAATTTCTTTTGCATTTATTTTATTCATCCATTTTCGGCGGAATTCATTTTCCGTCCAAAATCTTCGACGGAATCCATTTTCCGTCGAAAAACTTCACAAAATCAATTTCTTTTGCATGTATTTTATTAATCCGTTTTCGACGAAATTCTTTTTCCGTCGAAAAACTACACAAAAACAATTTCTTTTGCATTTATTTTATTCATCCATTTTCGACGGAATACATTTTTCGTCAAAAATCTTCGACGGAATCCATTTTCCATCTTAAAACAACATAAAATCAATTTCTTTTGCATTTATTTTATTCATCCATTTTTGACGGAATTCATTTTCCGTCAAAAATCTTCGACCGAATCCATTTTCCGTCGAAAAACTTCACAAAATTAATTTCTTTTGCATTTATTTTATTCATCCGTTTTCGATGGAATTCATTTTCCGTCAAAAATCTTCGACGGAATACATTTTCCGTCAAAAATCTTCACAAAAACAATTTCTTTTGCATTTATTTTATTCATCCATTTTCGACGGAATTCATTTTCCGTCAAAAATCTTTGACAAAATCCATTTTCTGTCGAAAAACTTCCCAAAATAAATTTCTTTTGCATTTATTTTATTCATCCGTTTTCGATGGAATTCATTTTCCGTCAAAAATCTTCGACGGAATCCATTTTCCGTCAAAAATGTTCTACGGAATCCATTTTCCGTCGAAAAACTTCACAAAATCAATTTCTTTTGCATTTATTTTATTCATCCGTTTTCGATGGAATACATTTTTCGTCAAAAATCTTCAACGGAATCCATTTTTCGTCGAAAAATTAATAAAATAAATTTCTTTTGCATTTATTTTATTCATCCATTTTCAATGGAATTCATTTTCCGACAAAAATCTTCGACGGAATCCATTTTCCGTCGAAAAACTTCACAAAATCAATTTCTTTTGCATTTATTTTATTCATCCCTGTTCGATGGAATTTATTTTCCGTCAAAAATCTTCGACGGAATCCATTTTCGATCAAAAATCTTCACAAAATCAATTTCTTTTGCATTTATTTTATTGATCCGTTTTCGACGGAATTTGTTTTCCGTCGAAAAACTTCACAAAATCAATTTCTTTTGCTTTTATTTTATTCATCCGTTTTCGACGGAATACATTTTTCGTCAAAAATGTTCAACGGAATCCATTTTTCATCGAAAAACTTCATAAAATCAATTTCTTTTACATTTATTTTATTCATCCATTTTCGACGGAATTCATTTTCCTTCAAAAATCTTCGACGGAATCCATTTTCCGTAGAAAAACTTCACAAAATCAATTTCACAATATCAATTTCTTTTGCATTTATTTTATTTATCCATTTTCGACAGAATTCATTTTCCATCGAAAAACTTCACAAAATAATTTTCTTTTGCATTAATTTAATTCATCCATTTTCGACGGAATACATTTTCCGTTAAAAATCCTCGACGGAATCCATTTTCCGTCGAAAAACTTGCAAAATCAATTTCCTTTGCATTTATTTTATTTATCCGTTTTCGAAGAAATTCTTTTTCCGTCGAAAAACTTCACAAAATCAATTTCTTTTGCATCTATTTTGGTCATCCGTTTTCGATGGAATACATTTTTCGTCAAAAATCTTCGACGGAATACATTTTGCGTCGAAAAACTTGATAAAATCAATTTCTTTTGCATTTATTTTATTCATCCATTTTCGACGGAATTCATTTTCCGTCAAAAATCTTCGACGGAATACAATTTTCGTCGAAAAACTTGATAAAATCAATTTCTTTTGCATTTATTTTATTCATCCGTTTTCGACGGAATTCATTTTCTGTCAAAAATATTCGACGGAATCCATTTTCCATCAAAAATCTTCTACGAAATCCATTTTTCTATCAAAAATCTTCTACGGAATCCATTTTTCGTCGAAAAACTTCACAAAATCAATTTCTTTTGCATTTATTTTATTCATCCGTTTTCGACGGAATTCATTTTCCGTCCAAAATCTTCGACGGAATCCATTTTCCGTCAAAAATCTTCTACGGAATCCATTTTCCGTTGAAAAACTTCAAAAAATCAATTTCTTTTGCATTTATTTTATTAATCCGTTTTCGACGCAATTCTTTTTCCGTCGAAAAATTCACAAAATCAATTTCTTTTGCATTTATTTTATTCATCCGTTTTCGACGGAATACATTTTCCGTCAAAAATCTTCGACCGAATCCATTTTCCGTCGAAAAACTTCACAAAATTAATTTCTTTTGCATTTATTTTATTCATCCGTTTTCGATGGAATTCATTTTCCGTCAAAAATCTTCGACGGAATCCATTTTCCGTCAAAAATCTTCACAAAAACAATTTCTTTTGCATTTATTTTATTCATCCATTTTCGACGGAATTCATTTTCCGTCAAAAATCTTTGACGAAATCCATTTTCTGTCGAAAAACTTCACAAAATCAATTTCTTTTGCATTTATTTTATTCATCCGTTTTCGATGGAATTCATTTTCCGTCAAAAATCTTCGACGGAATCCATTTTCCGTCAAAAATCTTCTACGGAATCCATTTTCCGTCGAAAAACTTCACAAAATCAATTTCTTTTGCATTTATTTTATTCATCCGTTTTCGATGGAATACATTTTTCGTCAAAAATCTTCAACGGAATCCATTTTTCGTCGAAAAATTAATAAAATAAATTTCTTTTGCATTTATTTTATTCATCCATTTTCAATGGAATTCATTTTCCGTCAAAAATCTTCGACGGAATCCATTTTTCGTCGAAAAAATTCATAAAATTAATTTCTTTTGCAATTATTTTATTCATCCATTTTCTCCATCGAAAAATTACACAATATCAATTTTTTTTGAATTTATTTTATTCATCCATTTTCGACAGAATTCATTTTCCGTCGAAAAACTTCACAAAATATATTTCTTTTGCATTAATTTAATTCATCCATTTTCGACGGAATACATTTTCCGTCAAAAATCTTCGACGGAATCCATTTTCCGTCGAAAAACTTAGAAAATCAATTTCCTTTGCATTTATTTTATTAATCTGTTTTCAACGAAATTCTTTTTCTGTCGAAAAACTTCACAAAATCAATTTCTTTTGCATCTATTTTAGTCATCCGTTTTCGACAGAATATATTTTTCGTCAAAAATCTTCGACGGAATCCATTTTCTGTCAAAAATCTTCTACGGAATCCATTTTTCGTCGAAAAACTTCACAAAATCAATTTCTTTTGCATATATTTTATTCATCCGTTTTCGACGGAATTCATTTTCCGTCAAAAATCTTCGACGGAATCCATTTTCCGTCAAAAATCTTCTACGGAATCCATTTTCCATCGAAAAACTTCACAAAATCAATTTCTTTTGCATTTATTTTATTCATCCATTTTCGACGGAATACATTTTTCGTCAAAAATCTTCAACGGAATCCATTTTTCGTCGAAAAATTAATAAAATCAATTTCTTTTGAATTTATTTTATTCATCCTTTTCAACGGAATTCATTTTCCGTAAAAAATCTTCGACGGAATCCATTTTTCGTCGAAAAAATTCATAAAATCAATTTCTTTTGCATTTATTTTATGCATCCATTTTCGACGGAATCCGTTTTCCATCGAAAAATTTCACAATATCAATTTCTTTTGCATTTATTTTATTTATCCATTTTCGACGGAATTCATTTTCCGTCGAAAAACTTCACAAAATAATTTTCTTTTGCATTAATTTAATTTATCCATTTTCGACGGAATACATTTTCCGTTAAAAATCTTCGACGGAATCCATTTTCCGTCGAAAAACTTGCAAAATCAATTTCCTTTGCATTTATTTTTTTTATCCGTTTTCGAAGAAATTCTTTTTCCGTCGAAAAACTTCACAAAATCAATTTCTTTTGCATCTATTTTGGTCATCCGTTTTCGACGGAATACATTTTTCGTCAAAAATCTTCGACGGAATCCATTTTTCATCAAAAATCTTCTACGGAATCCATTTTCCGACGAAAAACTACACAAAATCAATTTCTTTTGCATTTATTTTATTCATCTATTTTCGACGGAATACATTTTTCGTCAAAAATCTTCGACGGAATCCATTTTTCATCGAAAAACTTCGTGAAATCAATTTCTTTTGCATTTATTTTATTCATCCATTTTCGACGGAATTCATTTTCCGTTCAAAATCTTCTACGGAATCCATTTTCCGTCGAAAAACTTCACAAAATCAATTTCTTTTGCATTTATTTTATTCATCCGTTTTCGGCGGAATACATTTTTCGTCAAAAATCTTCGACAGAATCCATTTTTCGTCGAAAAACTTTATCAAATCAATTTCTATTGCATTTATTTTATTCATCCATTTTCGACGGAATTCATTTTTTGTCAAAAATCTTCGACGGAATCCATTTTCCATCGAAAAACTTCGCAAAATCAATTTCTTTTGCATTTATTTTATTCATCCGTTTTCGACGGAATTCATTTTCCGTCAAAAATCTTCACAAAATCAATTTCTTTTGCATTTATTTTTTTAATCCGTTTTCGACGGAAAACATTTTTCTTCAAAAATCTTCGACGGAATCCATTTTCCGTCGAAAAACTTCGCAAAATCAATTTCTTTTGCATTTATTTTATTCATCCGTTTTCGACGGAATTCATTTTCATTCAAAAATCTTCACAAAATCGCTTTCTTTTGCATTTATTTTATTCATCCGTTTTCGTCGGAATTCATTTTCCGTCAAAAATCTTCGACGAAATCCATTTTCCATCAAAAATCTTCTACGGAATCCATTTTCCTTCGAAAAACTTCAAAAAATCAATTTCTTTTGCATTTATTTTATTATTCCGTTTTCAACGAAATTCTTTTTCTGTCGAAAAACTTCACAAAATCAATTTCTTTTGCATTTATTTTATTTATCCATTTTCGACGGAATTCATTTTCCGTCAAAAATCTTCGACGGAATCCATTTTCCGTCGAAAAACTTCACAAAATCAATTTCTTTTGCATTTTTTTATTCATCCGTTTTCGGTGAAATTCATTTTCCGTCAAAAATCTTCGACGGAATCCATTTTCCGTCGAATAACTTCCCAAAATCAATTTCTTTTGCATTTATTTTATTCATCCGTTTTCGACGGAATACATTTTTCGTCAAAAATCTTCGACGGAATCCATTTTCCCACGAAAAACTTCAGAAAATCAATTTCTTTTGCATTTATTTTATTCATCCATTTTCGGCGGAATTCATTTTCCGTCCAAAATCTTCGACGGAATCCATTTTCCGTCGAAAAACTTCACAAAATCAATTTCTTTTGCATGTATTTTATTAATCCGTTTTCGACGAAATTCTTTTTCCGTCGAAAAACTACACAAAAACAATTTCTTTTGCATTTATTTTATTCATCCATTTTCGACGGAATACATTTTTCGTCAAAAATCTTCGACGGAATCCATTTTCCATCTTAAAACTTCATAAAATCAATTTCTTTTGCATTTATTTTATTCATCCATTTTCGACGGAATTCATTTTCCGTCCAAAATCTTCGACGGAATCCATTTTACGTCGAAAAACTTCACAAAATCAATTTCTTTTGCATTTATTTTATTCATCCATTTTCGACGGAATTTTGCATTTATTTTATTCCGTCAAAAAAATCTTCGACGGAATCCATTTTCCGTGGAAAAAATTCACAAAATCAATTTCTTTTGCATGTATTTTATTCATCCATTTTCGACGGAATTCATTTTCCGTCAAAAATCTTCGACGGAATTCATTTTTCGTCGAAAAACTACACAAAAACAATTTCTTTTGCATTTATTTTATTCATCCATTTTCGACGGAATACATTTTTCGTCAAAAATCTTCGACGGAATCCATTTTCCATCTTAAAATTTCATAAAATCAATTTCTTTTGCATTTATTTTATTCATCCATTTTCGACGGAATTCATTTTCCGTCCAAAATCTTCGACGGAATCCATTTTACGTCGAAAAACTTCACAAAATCAATTTCTTTTGCATTTATTTTATTCATCCATTTTCGACGGAATTCATTTTCCGTCAAAAATCTTCACAAAATCAATTTCTTTTGCATTTATTTTATTCATCCGTTTTCGTCGGAATACATTTTTCGTCAAAAATCTTCAACGGAATACATTTTTCGTCGAAAAACTTCATCAAATCAATTTCTTTTGCATTTATTTTACTCATCCATTTTCGACGGAATTCATTTTCCATCACAAATCTTCAACGGAATCCATTTTCCGTCAAAAATCTTCACAAAATCAATTTCTTTTGCATTTATTTTATTCATCCGTTTTCGACGGAATTCATTTTCCGTCAAAAATCTTCACAAAATCAATTTCTTTTGCATTTATTTTATTAATCCGTTTTCGACGGAATTCATTTTCCGTCAAAAATCTTCGACGGAATCCATTTTCCATCGAAAAACTTCATAAAATCAATTTCTTTTGCATTTATTTTATTCATCCATTTTTGACGGAATTCATTTTCCGTCAAAAATCTCCGACGGAATCCATTTTCCGTCGAAAAACTTCACAAAATCAATTTCTTTTGCATGTATTTTATTAATCCGTTTTCGACGAAATTCTTTTTTCGTCGAAAAACTACACAAAAACAATTTCTTTTGCATTTATTTTATTCATCCATTTTCGACGGAATACATTTTTCGTCAAAAATCTTCGACGGAATCCATTTTCCATCTTAAAACTTCATAAAATCAATTTCTTTTGCATTTATTTTATTCATCCATTTTCGACGGAATTCATTTTCCGTCCAAAATCTTCGACGGAATCCATTTTACGTCGAAAAACTTCACAAAATCAATTTCTTTTGCATTTATTTTATTCATCCATTTTCGACGGAATTCATTTTCCGTCAAAAATCTTCACAAAATCAATTTCTTTTGCATTTATTTTATTCATCCGTTTTCGACGGAATACATTTTTCGTCAAAAATCTTCGACGGAATCCATTTTCCATCGAAAAACTTCATAAAATCAATTTCTTTTGCATTTATTTTATTCATCCATTTTTGACGGAATTCATTTTCCGTCAAAAATCTCCGACGGAATCCATTTTCCGTCGAAAAACTTCACAAAATCAATTTCTTTTGCATGTATTTTATTAATCCGTTTTCGACGAAATTCTTTTTTCGTCGAAAAACTACACAAAAACAATTTCTTTTGCATTTATTTTATTCATCCATTTTCGACGGAATACATTTTCGTCAAAAATCTTCGACGGAATCCATTTTCCATCTTAAAACTTCATAAAATCAATTTCTTTTGCATTTATTTTATTCATCCAAAATTTAAATCCATTTTTCGTCGAAAAATTAATAAAATCAATTTCTTTTGTCAAAAATCTTCGACGGAATCCATTTTCCGTCGAAAAACTTCACAAAATCAATTTCTTTTGCATTTATTTTATTCATCCATTTTTCGTCGAAAAACTTCATAAAATCAATTTCTTTTGCATTTATTTTATTCATCCGGAATCCAAAAACTTCACAAAATCAATTTCTTTTGCATTTATTTTATTCGTTTTCGAAATCCATTTTCGACGGAAATCATTTTCCGTCAAAAATCTTCGACGGAATCCATTTTCCATCGAAAAACTTCATAAAATCAATTTCTTTTGCATTTATTTTATTCATCCATTTTCGACGGAATTCATTTTCCGTCAAAAATCTTCGACGGAATCCATTTTCCGTCGAAAAACTTCACAAAATCAATTTCTTTTGCATGTATTTTATTAATCCGTTTTCGACGAAATTCTTTTTTCGTCGAAAAACTACACAAAAACAATTTCTTTTGCATTTATTTTATTCATCCATCTTCGACGGAATACATTTTTCGTCAAAAATCTTCGACGGAATCCATTTTCCATCTTAAAATTTCATAAAATCAATTTCTTTTGCATTTATTTTATTCATCCATTTTCGACGGAATTCATTTTCCGTCCAAAATCTTCGACGGAATCCATTTTACGTCGAAAAACTTCACAAAATCAATTTCTTTTGCATTTATTTTATTCATCCATTTTCGACGGAATTCATTTTCCGTCAAAAATCTTCACAAAATCAATTTCTTTTGCATTTATTTTATTCATCCGTTTTCGTCGGAATACATTTTTCGTCAAAAATCTTCAACGGAATACATTTTTCGTCGAAAAACTTCATCAAATCAATTTCTTTTGCATTTATTTTACTCATCCATTTTCGACGGAATTCATTTTCCATCAAAAATCTTCAACGGAATCCATTTTCCGTCAAAAATCTTCACAAAATCAATTTCTTTTGCATTTATTTTATTCATCCATTTTCGACGGAATTCATTTTCCGTCAAATCTTCACAAAATCAATTTCTTTTGCATTTATTTTATTAATCCGTTTTCGACGGAATACATTTTTCGTCAAAAATCTTCGACGGAATCCATTTTCCATCGAAAAACTTCATAAAATCAATTTCTTTTGCATTTATTTTATTCATCCATTTTTGACGGAATTCATTTTCCGTCAAAAATCTCCGACGGAATCCATTTTCCGTCGAAAAACTTCACAAAATCAATTTCTTTTGCATGTATTTTATTAATCCGTTTTCGACGAAATTCTTTTTTCGTCTAAAAACTACACAAAAACAATTTCTTTTGCATTTATTTTATTCATCCATTTTCGACGGAATACATTTTTCATCAAAAATCTTCGACGGAATCCATTTTCCATCTTAAAACTTCATAAAATCAATTTCTTTTGCATTTATTTTATTCATCCATTTTCGACGGAATTCATTTTCCGTCCAAAATCTTCGACGGAATCCATTTTACGTCGAAAAACTTCACAAAATCAATTTCTTTTGCATTTATTTTATTCATCCATTTTCGACGGAATTCATTTTCCGTCAAAAATCTTCACAAAATCAATTTCTTTTGCATTTATTTTATTCATCCGTTTTCGACGGAATACATTTTTCGTCAAAAATCTTCGACCGAATCCATTTTCCATCGAAAAACTTCATAAAATCAATTTCTTTTGCATTTATTTTATTCATCCATTTTTGACGGAATTCATTTTCCGTCAAAAATCTCCGACGGAATCCATTTTCCGTCGAAAAACTTCACAAAATCAATTTCTTTTGCATGTATTTTATTAATCCGTTTTCGACGAAATTCTTTTTTCGTCGAAAAACTACACAAAAACAATTTCTTTTGCATTTATTTTATTCATCCATTTTCGACGGAATACATTTTTCGTCAAAAATCTTCGACGGAATCCATTTTCCATCTTAAAACTTCATAAAATCAATTTCTTTTGCATTTATTTTATTCATCCATTTTCGACGGAATTCATTTTCGTCAAAAATCTTCAACGGAATCCATTTTTCGTCGAAAAACTTCATAAAATCAATTTCTTTTGAATTTATTTTATTCATCCTTTTCAACGGAATTCATTTTCCGTAAAAAATCTTCGACGGAATCCATTTTTCGTCGAAAAAATTCATAAAATCAATTTCTTTTGCATTTATTTTATGCATCCATTTTCGACGGAATCCGTTTTCCATCGAAAAATTTCACAATATCAATTTCTTTTGCATTTATTTTATTTATCCATTTTCGACGGAATTCATTTTCCGTCAAAAATCTTCGACGGAATCCATTTTCCGTCGAAAAACTTCACAAAATCAATTTCTTTTGCATTTTTTTATTCATCCGTTTTCGGTGAAATTTATTTTCCGTCAAAAATCTTCGACGGAATCCATTTTCGATCAAAAATCTTCACAAAATCAATTTCTTTTGCATTTATTTTATTGATCCGTTTTCGACGGAATTTGTTTTCCGTCGAAAAACTTCACAAAATCAATTTCTTTTGCTTTTATTTTATTCATCCGTTTTCGACGGAATACATTTTTCGTCAAAAATGTTCAACGGAATCCATTTTTCATCGAAAAACTTCATAAAATCAATTTCTTTTACATTTATTTTATTCATCCATTTTCGACGGAATTCATTTTCCTTCAAAAATCTTCGACGGAATCCATTTTCCGTAGAAAAACTTCACAAAATCAATTTCACAATATCAATTTCGTTTGCATTTATTTTATTTATCCATTTTCGACAGAATTCATTTTCCATCGAAAAACTTCACAAAATAATTTTCTTTTGCATTAATTTAATTCATCCATTTTCGACGGAATACATTTTCCGTTAAAAATCCTCGACGGAATCCATTTTCCGTCGAAAAACTTGCAAAATCAATTTCCTTTGCATTTATTTTATTTATCCGTTTTCGAAGAAATTCTTTTTCCGTTGAAAAACTTCACAAAATCAATTTCTTTTGCATCTATTTTGGTCATCCGTTTTCGATGGAATACATTTTTCGTCAAAAATCTTCGACGGAATACATTTTGCGTCGAAAAACTTGATAAAATCAATTTCTTTTGCATTTATTTTATTCATCCATTTTCGACGGAATTCATTTTCCGTCAAAAATCTTCGACGGAATACAATTTTCGTCGAAAAACTTGATAAAATCAATTTCTTTTGCATTTATTTTATTCATCCGTTTTCGACGGAATTCATTTTCTGTCAAAAATATTCGACGGAATCCATTTTCCATCAAAAATCTTCTACGAAATCCATTTTTCTATCAAAAATCTTCTACGGAATCCATTTTTCGTCGAAAAACTTCACAAAATCAATTTCTTTTGCATTTATTTTATTCATCCGTTTTCGACGGAATTCATTTTCCGTCCAAAATCTTCGACGGAATCCATTTTCCGTCAAAAATCTTCTACGGAATCCATTTTCCGTTGAAAAACTTCAAAAAATCAATTTCTTTTGCATTTATTTTATTAATCCGTTTTCGACGCAATTCTTTTTCCGTCGAAAAATTCACAAAATCAATTTCTTTTGCATTTATTTTATTCATCCGTTTTCGACGGAATACATTTTCCGTCAAAAATCTTCGACCGAATCCATTTTCCGTCGAAAAACTTCACAAAATTAATTTCTTTTGCATTTATTTTATTCATCCGTTTTCGATGGAATTCATTTTCCGTCAAAAATCTTCGACGGAATCTATTTTCCGTCAAAAATCTTCACAAAAACAATTTCTTTTGCATTTATTTTATTCATCCATTTTCGACGGAATTCATTTTCCGTCAAAAATCTTTGACGAAATCCATTTTCTGTCGAAAAACTTCACAAAATCAATTTCTTTTGCATTTATTTTATTCATCCGTTTTCGATGGAATTCATTTTCCGTCAAAAATCTTCGACGGAATCCATTTTCCGTCAAAAATCTTCTACGGAATCCATTTTCCGTCGAAAAACTTCACAAAATCAATTTCTTTTGCATTTATTTTATTCATCCGTTTTCGATGGAATACATTTTTCGTCAAAAATCTTCAACGGAATCCATTTTTCGTCGAAAAATTAATAAAATAAATTTCTTTTGCATTTATTTTATTCATCCATTTTCAATGGAATTCATTTTCCGTCAAAAATCTTCGACGGAATCCATTTTTCGTCGAAAAAATTCATAAAATTAATTTCTTTTGCAATTATTTTATTCATCCATTTTCTCCATCGAAAAATTACACAATATCAATTTTTTTTGAATTTATTTTATTCATCCATTTTCGACAGAATTCATTTTCCGTCGAAAAACTTCACAAAATATATTTCTTTTGCATTAATTTAATTCATCCATTTTCGACGGAATACATTTTCCGTCAAAAATCTTCGACGGAATCCATTTTCCATCGAAAAACTTAGAAAATCAATTTCCTTTGCATTTATTTTATTAATCTGTTTTCAACGAAATTCTTTTTCTGTCGAAAAACTTCACAAAATCAATTTCTTTTGCATCTATTTTAGTCATCCGTTTTCGACAGAATATATTTTTCGTCAAAAATCTTCGACGGAATCCATTTTCTGTCAAAAATCTTCTACGGAATCCATTTTTCGTCGAAAAACTTCACAAAATCAATTTCTTTTGCATATATTTTATTCATCCGTTTTCGACGGAATTCATTTTCCGTCAAAAATCTTCGACGGAATCCATTTTCCGTCAAAAATCTTCTACGGAATCCATTTTCCATCGAAAAACTTCACAAAATCAATTTCTTTTGCATTTATTTTATTCATCCATTTTCGACGGAATACATTTTTCGTCAAAAATCTTCAACGGAATCCATTTTTCGTCGAAAAATTAATAAAATCAATTTCTTTTGAATTTATTTTATTCATCCTTTTCA
>JAVKPL010005009.1:0-23370 GCA_032173675.1 Gastrolobium villosum | reverse complement strand
TAAAAGGAAATACTTGTAGACCTTACAAAATTTAAATATGGAAGGCTTAGTTTAACCTCTACGGAGTGCAGTGCCTTAATAAATGTTAAAGAAAAAATGAGAGTAGCTAAAATAAACAATTTAGGTGTGATTGGATGTCCTAGTATGTGTAATCATTGAGAAAATACGTTGAAGAGCGTTCTCCTATAGCTCATAATTCAAGTAGTGTGTAATTAAGCACGAATGTAATTAGTAAATAAGGTAATTGGAAGAACAAGTAATATAGAGTGAAATTAACTTGACATACAAGTAATTATTGTAAATTAATATAGAAAGGAAAAAGTTTAGTCACATTATTATAAGAGATTAATTATGAATTAATATGATTAGCTTCCACATTTATTCGATTAATTAGTTGAGCTTAATACCATTATGATGATAATACATTGACGGTAGACGAGGTGTTACATGTGTCAACTTTTTAGAGTTCTTATATTTATTTAACAATTTTACCCTTAATTTAAACTTGTATTTATAAATTTTATTCTTTACCTTAATAATTTATCCTAATAACAAATTTTCATATTTCCTGCTTCAAAACCATCAGAACAACTTTAAACAATTACCAAACAACTTTTAAATTTATTTTTTAAGCTCTTTTCTTTGACTTTATCTTAAAAGTAGCTTTTATCTATAAAAAAAATTATATCAAAAAGGCTCATAGACTACTTTCAAAGTTCCATCAACCAAATTATTTTTGTTCATATTATTATAATTAATTATTGCCTACATTCTTTACTTGTTACATAAGCTAAACTCCCCTATATGACAAGATGAAGTTGAATTCTCCATCTACTAACTGAGCACATTTTCTGTGTTATGGAAGTAGATATTTCTTTACCAAAAAAGAAAAAAAATAGATATGAGAGTAATTAACCATAAAGACAAGAATAATATAGATATGTTACTTTTTTCCATATTTGATAAAGGATACATTGAGTACTCGTTACTTCCGTAGTACTAAAAGTATTTTCCTACCAACTCTGCGAAAAGAAAAAGCGAAAAATGACAAAATGCACAAAAGCATATGTTTTAACAAAACAAATTTGGAACTGTCAGCTTATAGCCCATATGTTTGAGTCTTGACTTTTGGTAGTCCAACTAATGGTTTTGGGCTTTTGGCATTGTCAAATGTATAAATATTTACAATTAGGTGTTTAACTATCTACGCTTACCCACAAGGTGTTAGCCGAGTGGTAGCAACTCAAGGCCCCCGATAAGGTGGAAAATGCAAGTTTGAGGCCTGGGAAGCGCATCAGTTAGAAGGGGGAGTCCTTAACTGCTCTCAACTCCTGGCCGGATTAATCCTAAAGGATGAACCAGTTAGTAGGAATACTAACTATCTACGCTTAGGTAAAAATAATTAAGGAAATCATTAGCCATTACATCTATTATAATTTAATAAATTAATGAAGGGAATGGATATTATTGTAAGTTCTTTTCTCCTTAGGATTTCTTTTTGCTACTCAGAGCAGAACCTAACAGAGTATTACTTTGGAGATCAGCCTTAGCAACTATCTCTAATTATGCCACATGACACTCTCATTGAACGCATGAAGGATGTTAATATATATAAGTGTATATAATATACTTCACTATATATATGAAAGAATAAATAAATTTTATGATTGTAAGGGACTTGAATATTACCAAAATCTTATAAATTTTTAATTTATTGTTTTCAATTGAGAGTGAGACTTCCTAAAGATCATAGTTTACACCATGGTAACTTTCAATATAGTAGCATTATGTTGTGAAATTTTTGTCGATGAATCTTGATATGAATCAGTAATATTATGGAATGGATTTTCACCAAAAAAAAAAAAATATTATGGAATGGATCCACATCCCAACAACTCATCCAATAGAAGATTGAGACTTATCTTAATGATATTCCAACCACTAGAGAATTAAGGACTAAGACTCCTAATCCGATAATGATACTAAAGAGCTAACAACCTGGAGATCTCAAAGGTCCAAGCCCACGGAGGTAAACATTATAAATAAAGGCTAAAGACCCCAGGTACACGGTTCTTAACTCATATTCCATTGCTGCTAACATTGTACACACACACCACGTCCTGGCTATACGCCTACTGTCAGTGCATAATGATTGGTATATTGGCTTCAAGCCAATACAATAACTCTCTCTTAGATATCTCTGAATGCATACTTATGCGGTAAAAACTAACGATATATCTGGACCAAACATTGGCATCGTTTGTGGGAAAGGAGAAGGAAGGGTTTCTAAAAAGAAAACCCCAAAATTACATTGCCAGAATGCAACGATTCGAAAGAAATACAACAACATGCAAAGGAAGGAGGAGAAAGGTGCTTAAGAAATACCTGTTTCGAAGGAAAAATGGAGGCAAATGCACAAGAATTCCTGGACAAGCTCTCCAAATGAGCAGAGGGTACAAAAAACATAGAAAACTCAGGAATTAAAGAATGAGAATGAAATGAGTTTAAAATGAGCTTAAAACCCAAGCAAATACGAAACACAATCGTTGGGCGTGAAATTGAAAGGCCAATGTGTAACTGAAAGGCCAAGGGCAGGAAGGTAATTTCATGTGGCACACATTAAATACATGCCATCATAACCTGCGAAAAGTAAAGGTGGCTCGCACTCCATGATGCACGAATCAACAATAGCCAAATGACATGTGGATTTGCATAACCGTCAAGACAATAGTTGAAATGGGAAGTCACTCTAATGTGATGGCAACTAGGCCCGACCTTAGCCTCTGCTCCTCTCTCGTAATTTCCACCGTGAGTAAGTTTATGTCCCAACGAAGGTGAACCTGGATCAGTTCCAATGAGAACTTATTTGTCAGAAATCTACCTCAGCCGAGCATGTGAAAGTAATAATAGCTTGACCCAACGCCAAGATCTGGACACAATAGCACAGTATAACCAAGGTCTTTCTAAAACTTTTGTACCCCTGTAGTCCGAGCCCTTAAATTGTCAAGCTAGGGGGAAACTGTTAGGAACTGGATCCATATCCCAACAACTTATGCAACAAAAGATTGAAACTTATTTTCACCAAAAAAAAAAAGATTGAAACTTATCTTAATGATATCCCAACCACTAGAGGATTAAGGAATAAGACTCCTAATCCAATAATGATACTAAAGAGCTAACAACCTGGAGATCTCAAAGGCCCAAGCCATTGAAGGTAAACATTATAAATAAAGGCTAAAAACCCCAGGTATATGGTTCTCAACTCATATTCCATTGCTGCCAACATTGTGCGCACACACCATGTCTTGGTTGTACGCCTACTGTCAGTACGCAGTGATTGGTACATTGTCTTCAAGCCAATACGATCTCTCTCTCTTAGTTATATCTGAGCGCATACCTATACGGTAAATACTCACGGTCTATTTGGACCGAACATGTAGCATAAGTAGTGGAGCTTTAGGACCTCTTTTGAGTTCGCATCAAAGTTCAACGGTAGCACTGCTCCTGCTCTATTGGGTAGATATATATTTGGCTTTTCTTGTATCATCCAATGGTAATGTGAACCGACCTTGATGAGTATGTATTCTTTAAAATAATAAGGATAAGTTATTCTACCCATCTTTTTTTCTGCCTACCACTCTCCAACACCGTTAGATCAGAATCTCAATAAGTGAGAGAAATGATAAAAGGTAGTTGAGATTCTGATCTAATGGTATTGGAGAGTGATAGGCAAAAAAAGAGGTAAGTAGAATAACCTATCCTTAATAACTATTATTATTATTATAATAATTGATTCTGACATGAACATCTAACGTAAGTAATATAATTGATTAGAAGTTCTTCAAAGATGGAAAGCTTTTGCTATTGCTGACTTGTTTAGTTTTCGTTTCTCAATTAATCTCCATTTTTCATGAAGTTTTTGTTTTTATTTAATTTACGTTTTTCTATTAAAATCCCATTAAGGGTATATACTATTATTTTTTTTAACCTAACTTGGTTAGAAAACTTCTGCTATTGCTAACTCATTTAGTTTTTGTTTCTCAATTATTTTTCGTTTTAAATATAGTTTTCATTTTAATTTAGTTTACGTTTTTCATTTAGTTCCCATTAAGGGTATATACTATTATTTTTTTAAGCATAACTTAGGATGAACAAATTCTGCTATTGCTGACTCATTTAGTTTCCAAAACTAAATTAGTTTTCGTTTCTCAAATAATTTTCATTTGAAATATAATTTCAGTTTTCATTTAGTTGACGATTTTCATTTAGTTCCCATTAAGGGTATATACTATTAATTTTTTTATTAATTTATTATTATTATTGTTCTTAACCAATTAAGTGTGAAAAGGAATCTAGTTCATGGGGTCTAAAGCAGACACGTGATATTTTTGTCCTCCAATGGCTTCTCTCTTCTATTATACTAGTGTATGACTCGTGCCTTCGCACGGGACAGTGGTAAGTAAAAAATATAAAATAGAACTAAATAAAGGGATATGATATTGTTACTACCAAAAAATGTTACTACCATTGTTACTACCATATTTTAATTGTTGATTTTCGCAAATCAACGGTTATTATTTCACAAATCAAACTCATTAATTAATTATTAATTCGCAACAAATGATAACCGTTGATTGGTGAAAATCAACGGTTAAGATATGGTAGGAACATTATTTGGTTGTAACAATATCTTATCCCCTAAATAAATAGTAATATTACATGTATATTACGTATTATAGTGAAATAACAAACTCTGTAAATCACAACGTTGATATATCTCATCCCTATAAATATCAAAAACAATTGAGATTATCCAACACTATGACTATCATCTTCGTCCTCTTTCCATATACCATGTGTTCCTTGGAATCGCTAACTCCACATAGAAATTCAATAACATCTGCAAACATCGACTTTTATTAGTTGTCATAGATGACTAATAATGCGTTGAAGAAATAGAAGAGGATGTTACCAACTAAATACAGTGTCTTTATGATACTTTTCAACGTCCTCGAATTCCATGAATGAAAAACCATTGATAGGAAGGTTGGCATCGACACTCGGCGTCACAATAATTCTTAGATTAAAAGTAAGTTTGTACTCATGTTGCGTTGGCTTAAATTCTCAAACTTAAGGCCAACACCAAAATTTCGTATGACATACATTCCACCTTCCACTAGTTGATCTCTTATCCTCAAGGAGCCCCGTACAGTCCCCTGAATCTTACCACCTTGTTATTAAGGGTATTGCAGGGGATGGAAAACTTTTGCTATTACAAACTCATTTAGGTTCCGTTTCTCAATTAATTTTCATTTTTCATGTAATTTCCATTTTCATTTAGTTTACGTTTTTCATTTAATTCCCAATAAGGGCATACACTATTATTCTTTTTTTTTTGGTAATTGGGAGGGCAAAGCCCAAACAAAAACAAAAGCAGAAACTGCAAGCTAAGATGATGCATGTCAGATACAACATGCTCCATCAAAGTCCAGGATTTAGTAACATTCCAAAAAACAGAAATACTAAAAGGGGGATCAGGGAAGAAACGAAATTCTTCTAAATTTAGAGGAAAGCCAAGTTTGGCCAATCCATCTGCACAAGTGTTGAGTTCTCTGGGAATGAAAACCGGGTACAGGCTTCCAAGGAGCTGACCAGCACTTCTGATATTGTTGATAAGAGACGAGTAGCCACAGTGGGAAGGAAGGTTCTCTAAACATTGAAGAGCCTCCTTGGAATCACATCCAACCCACATGTCTTTGCAATTCAATCTTACAGCAAGATTGAAGCCATGATATAAACCCCAGATTTCTACTTCTAAAGGTGTGCAAGAGCCAATGTTAAAAGCAAAACCACCCATCCACTCTCCTGACGAAGAGCAAATAAAGCAACCACAGGTCCCTCTATGGCTGTTTGAACTGTAAGCACCATCTACAAACAACCTATATCCAAACAGATTCGGATTAAGCCCTGCCAACAAAACCGAGCTAGGCTGATCAGTATTAACAGAAATAAGAGGTGCTTCCATATTCCTCTTCATCTCAGTCAGATACAAGATGATGTGATGATTGGGATTTTGAGGTGCTGAAAAATTCTCCTCATGGATGGAAGCATTCCTCCATTTCCAAAAAAAAACCAGCAAGTTACATAGAAAATTTCTTTCCATGAACTCCAAAAATGGCTGGTGATGGGATATAGAATATTGAGCTTGAACCAATCCACTCCTTCACAAGAAAAGAAATTGTTTGGGATGCTTCCTGCAAACCATCCCTCCCAAATTTTCCTGGCCCAGCTACAATCTCTGAGCGTATGAATTATAGTTTCAGGTGCACTATGACACGAGTGGCAAAACTGCTCCCCTCCGCTCCAATGGCAAGTAGTATCTCTCACAGGAAGCTTATTCAGGCAAGCCATCTAGAGAAAGACTGCAATCCTATAAGGGCCTTTCCATTGCCAAAGAGAGGTCCACAGTTTATCAGTACTGGCAGTGTTACTGGTAAGATGACAATAAGCATTTTTAACAATAGACTTGCTTGGGCTGTTCCTCTTCCACTTTAAACTATCAGTATCATTACTCTCCACAGGAGGGGTAATTTTTTCCAATCTGTTTAGAATTGCACTATCCAGGAACTCTGAAAGATACCTCAAATTCCAATCTCCAGTAGTTGATTCCACAATTTCCTTAACTTTGAGGTCCAGGTCAGAATTAGGTGGCTTGATAGTAGCCAGCTAAATAAATTACTTTCCCAGCCTCCCCGGCAATCTGTCCAGAAAAGGATAGAGCTACCATTTCCAATCTCCCATTCTAAGAAAGGAGCCATCTTGGTCCGAGCCTTGCAAATGTTTTTCCAGAAAGTGGAATCACTATTTTTGGCTACAAACCTACGGTTCAAGTCACAGTTTCTACCATATTCGCCAATAAGCACCTGGCTCCAAAGGCTGTTCTGACTCCCAATCAATTGCCATGCTATTTTCTGCAAGAAAGCTTCGTTTTGAACTCTAAGCTTGATAATGCCAAGGCCACCACTCTGTTTTGGGAGGCACATCTGATCCCATGCAACATAATGGGCTTTGTGTTTAGACTCTGAGTCCCCCCAAATAAAGCTTCGTTGAATTTTTTCTATGTCTTGACACACATGAGCAGGGAGCACATTATTCTACATGTGAAAACTAGGAATGGCTGAAATAACACTCTTGGCAATAGTGATCCTTCCTGCAAGGGACAGACATTTAGACTTCCAGCCATGGAGTCTATTTTGAACTCTGGAAATTACATCTGCATAGTGATCTTTTTTGATTCTGCCATGTCTCATGAGGGAGCCAAGGTAACGACCCAAATTGGTGACCTTTTTAAAGCCACTGATTGAGGTTATCTCATCTGCAAGAGCCATTGTTGCATTCTTTGAGAAAAAAATGCAGGACTTATCAATGCTTACACATTGACCAGACATTTTTGAGAACTTCTCAAGACAATTAAGAATAGAGTTCAACTGGTCTAAAGAAGCTTCTGCAAAAAGAATTATATCACCAGCAAACATTAAATGGGAAATCAAAGGACCATTTCTACCAGCTTTGATAGGTTGCCATTTCTTCTTCTCAACTTCATCCATGATGAGGTGTGTAAGCTTCTCCAAACAGAGAACAAAAATATAAGGGGATAGAGGATCCCCTTGTCTGATACCTCTTTGGGATGGTAAAAGTCTGCTATTGTTTTTCATTTAGCATCCGTTTATCATTTAGTTTTCGTTAGTCATTTAGTTTTCGTTTCTCATTTAGTTTCAGTTTTTCATTTAATTTTCATTTTTCATGTAGTTTCCATTTCCATTTAGTTTGTGTTTCTCATTTAGTTCTCGTTTCTCATTTAGCTTCCGTTAGTCATTTAGTTTCCATTTTTCATTTAAATTTACTTTCTATGTAGTTTTCATTTTAAGTTTTTCATTTAGTTCCAATTAAGGGAATATACTATTATTTTTTTATCCCAACTTGCGACGAAAAACTTATGTTATTGCTGACTCATTTAGTTTCTATTTCTCATTTAGTTTTCGTTTCTCAATTAATTTTCGTTTTTCATGTAATTTTTCTTTACATTTAGTTTACATTTTTCATTTGAGCCCAACTTGGGATGAAAAACTTCTGCTATTGCTGCTCATATAGTTACCGTTTTTTATTTAGTTTTCATTTCTAATTTCTCAATTAATTTTCATTTAGTTCCCATCAAGGGTATATACTATTATTTTTTTAGCCAACTTGGGACGGAAAACTTATGTTATTGCTGACTTATTTAGTTTTCATTTCTTTCTCAATTAATTTTCATTTTTCATGTAATTTCTGTTTTCATTTAGTTTACATTTTTTATTTGAGCTCAACTTGAGATGGAAAACTTCTGCCATTGCTGACTCATTTAGTTTTAGTTTCTCAATTAATTTTCATTTTTTATGTAATTTTCGTTTCATTTAGTTTATGTTTTTTAATTTAGTTCCTTTAAGGGTATGTACTATTTTTTATTAATTTATTATTATTATTGTTATTAATTGAGTAAGCGCAAAAATGATTCTGGTTAAAGCAGACATGTGAAACCCCAAGGGTGGCTCAATTGGCAACTGAGCTCCCAAGAGTTTGCTTGAGTCAGTGGTTCAAGCCCTGCCTCAAGCAAATTCTTGGAAAATCTTTGGGGGTCAAAAGAAGAAAGTGTCTTCTTATCGGTTGGGGGATTAGTCTCATTCTTCCTCCGGTAGCGAAGCTCAATGCACCCGTTGTTCAAATGAGGGGCTAGCCTACAGGGCCGTATCCCGAGGGCAAGGTAATTGGAGGAGGTTGAATGTATCCCTCCGGTTTATACCAAAAAAAAAAAAACAGACATGTGACATTTTTGTCATCGAGTTATTTTTCTCTTCTAATTATTATAAATAGATATAGATACGCTGTGTATAGAAAATTAAACTCTTTTTTTTATTTATTTTTTGTTTTTATCAGTGAGTATTCAAGCGTCGTCCGCGGTATAACCGATGTGTATTCTTCCTAAATGCAGATACCCTATCTGGCCTTAGGCCTTATCCACAATAACATTCCACATTCAATCAATTATACCAACTATTTTAAAATAAATAAAATATGTAAAAGTTGCACAGGAAGCGAGTTTAATTGGTTATTCATTACATTATTTTTTATTACACCTATCAGGCTGCGCATTAAAAATGCATAGTGAGCCAATTTGTTGGGAATTTATTTCACGTTTTTTGTTGGTACATATTTATGAGTAGGGATACTTAAAATTGCACGGATTGTATATCCATAAATGTCATCTGGGTTTAACAGAACACTAATTAAATGATAATAATCTACTCAAATATATTGTGATTATTATAGGGTTAAGTTTGGTGGAAGAAGAAAGGGTTCAATATTGAAATTGTGTTCCTTTTTTTTTTTTTTGCCATCAAAGAGTTCTAAAATTTGGTGTGAAAGCAGAGAAAGAGGCTAAGGTAGAAACAAAATAAGCTTGTTGAATCGGGTCAGATTTGTCTTGTAATTTAGTGTAGCAGGAAAAACAAGGTGACGAGTTAAATCATTTTAGTTTATTATTATTATTATTACGTTAGTTGCCTAACGTGTTAATTTTTTTTCCAAGTTGACCCGTCTAATCTATTATTTTTTATTTTATATAATTTTTGAGAAATTGACTTGCCTAATCAAACATTCCATTATTTTTTTTACTTCATTATTTTATGGGTAATACTTCTCTCTCATTTAACATAAAAACTGTGGAGCTCAGCTTACCACAAAAAAAAAATGTGGAGCTCACAAGTTAAAGAAAAATAAATTACAACACATCTTTTTATGTCTCTATAATATGAGATAATTATCTCCTATAATTGGAGAAAATAATTTCCCTTATTATTATTTTATTTTTTTTGATAACATCCCTTATTTTATTTTAAACAGGTTGATCTCCCATATAAGGAGATGCGTTATAGTATTTGCGACCCATATTCCAAAAACATATCAATTCGTCATGTGCTATTTTTTAAATGGATTTATTTATCTCATGTTGTATAAGATAAACAGAGACAAGATAGTAGGGTCTATTATTTTATTTTATTTTAAAAAAAAAAAAAAATTAGTGGACCCCACTATCTTGTTTCTGATACATGACATAATTATCTCATGCAACATGAGATAATTATTTTTCATTATTAAATATTTTACTTGTTGTAAAAATTATTGATAGCCTTTAATTAATAGTTTAAGCTTTTGGTTAGAATGATTCTTTATATAATATAAAGGCGATATAATCATGAATTCGATTATTATCACTCCTCACTTTCTATTGGAATTAAGTTAGCACAAAGTAAAACCAAAATAATGGGTCTATCCAATATTCACATTTCAAGCCCAAAGAATTTTTGCATAGGAGAGTATCTTAGAGAGATATAATATAAAACCATTAAAGATTAGATATCAAGTTTATCATATCTCTCTAACACTTGTCCTAACTAGCCATTGGTCAATTAAAATTGCACGTAGATCCAACTCTACAAATTAATTAAGGGCTAAGGAGCAAGTGGCAAATGACGATACTGGTATAGAATGGTTAGGCAATCGCTCTCCAAAACTTGAAGATTGCTCGTTTTTGGCTTCGACATAACAATTACTCTGATGGTTTGATCCAACAGCAGACAACAATACTACTCTTCTTTCTCTCGTTGACTTCATAACAGGGTTGTGGTGCTTTATTTAGAAAACCAACAAATAATTTGTCTTTGACATGGGCTCAATGTCACGAGGTATCTTATAAATGTGATGTTAATGATTCAATATTATATTAAGAGCAGCTTCTAGGGAGATATGGTAACGGATTTTTCATGTGGTTCATGTTTAATTTTTCCAGTACTCCATCCTCTACTCCTTTTTGTTTTGTACCATAGACCATGCAGTCATAGACTTACCTACTTAATCAAATGATGGTAGCTTAATTAGTGTATGGGAGATAGCTTAATTAGTGTATGGGAGCTGAGCAGATAAGAGTGAAAGTATGCGTTCGATCTCCAATTAATATAATATTTGAAAGAGGTTTAAAGTCTTAATCATGTATATGCTCTGAACATAATTACCTTCCGTGAAAGATATATGTGGTTTATCCAAAAAAAAAAAAAAATTATACGTACGTGCTTGTCCATCACTAAATTCATCATACAAATTCTAGAAAGATGTCTACCTTCCCGTCCTATGTTCGGAGGTTCCTGGTCAAAATTTTCCGTTATACTGTTTTATTTTTTTAGCATTTGAAGATTGGGCTTGGCATTAATGGGCTACGTTATGGTGGAGGCCTACAAACCAATAAATAGATATACATTTTTATTCTAAGGATTTGATTTTCTCGTGTTGCATGAGAATTCAATTCTCATGTTGTGACTCAATTAGTGGTGGGTCCCAAATTTATTAAAAAATAAAATAAATAAAAGGTTTACACGCAAATCAAAGGGTCACTAACATGAAAGTCAAATTCTCATGCAACATGAGAAAAAATTTTCCCTTCCTTTTATATAAACATTACATAAATTTTTGTGTTATATAATAAATAATAATGCACATCATATTTTGGATTCTTTTGTTCAAATCACAAAACCAATCATTATATACCACAGAAAACTACATGTAATATATATGAGAAAAATATTTCTCCTGTAATAGAAGATAAAATTATCTTTTGCAGCTTCAAAACGACGTTGCTTTGAGGTTATAGATTAAAAACAAAGGGTATTTTAAAAAATTTAAATTCCTATTCGAATCATGATCATGAATCTTACCAAAATATCCTTTATTTTTAATCTTTAACCACAAAACGACATCGTTTTGAGGCAGACAGAAATAACTTTATCCTCAAATATATATATATATATATATATATATATATATATATATATAATGGGAAAAACATTTCTCAAGCAGCTTGAGATAAGTTTATCTCTGGCCACCCTAAAATTACGTCGTTTTGTTTATTTATTTCCTTATAATAATTGATTCACCTTTAAATGGTTATGATTCCTTTTTTTTCTCTTCCTTTATCACTGTTGATCCATCTTTGTACGGTTATGATTTAGTAGCCGGAGATAAAAGTATTTCAAACAGCTTGAGAAACGATAAGCCCATATATATATATATATATATATATATATATATATATATGGGTTTATCATCTGTCATTTAACATGATCACAGAAACTTTCCTACACTCACAATATTTTGTGAGGCCCACACCATAAAAAAACTCCAGCACGCAAAACGAATCTCTATAACATAACACAATCACTTTTCCTACAACATAACTCTTATAAAATCCTATATATATATATATATATATATATATATATATATATGAGAAAAATATTTATCAAGTCACTTGAGATATATTTAAATTCGGTCACCCCAAAATTACGTCGTTTTGTTTATTTATTTTTTTATATTAATTGATTCACCTTTGAATAGTTATGATTCTCTTTTTTTCTCTTTCTTTTATCACCATTAATTTATCATTGTACAGTTATAATTTAGTAGCCGGAGATAAAATTATCTTAAATGACTTGAGAAATGATAAGTTTTATATATATATATATATATATATATATATATATATATATATATATATATATAGGCTTATAACTTCTCCCTATGAAGCACCGACACTTCAAAAATCCTGATGTGTCGTGTCCGACACTCCCCGACACTTCAACATTTATAAAAATTCAAAAAAAGTTCAAAGGTTGCGTTGCGTTGAGTTTTTAGTTCCAATTATTAGATTCGTTGGATTGCGATTACCATTTTATTGAATTTAATATAAATATTTGAGATATCTTATGTTTTTTTGCAGAATTTATGAATATTATAAGTTTAGATTCATTTTTTTGTTAAATTACTGAATATTAAATATAATATACACTACATAAATTAAAAATATTATTTAATATCAAAACGTGTCCTAACGTGTCGAAATCCAACATTTTTTAGAATTAACGTGTCGGAGTGTCGTGTTGTATCGTGTCACGTGTCCTGTGTCGGTGTCCGTGCTACATAGACTTCTCCTATAGCAGGAGAAGTTATAAGTTTCCTGCACAGAGTAATTTTTAGTGGGGCCCGCCATTTAGAAGAAGAAAAATTAAGGCACGCATCTCGAGCTAACACAGCAGGAGAAGAAAACAATTCTTACAATAGGAGATGTTTATTTCCATATTTATATATAGGGTTTTATAATTCTCATTTAACATGAGAATTGCAATATTCCTATACACCCTTCGATTTCCATGTTAATGTGGGTCCTACACATAATTTTTTCTAACATATGGGTCCCACATGTTTTTGATTTCTACAACACGAGATTTCAATTCTCATGTTACATGAGAATTATAAAACCCTTATATATAAGTCTCCTGGAATAAGAGAAAAAAAAATCTCTCCAACAGGAACAATAAAGATGTGGAGGCCACTGATATTTTTCTCTTTCTCCTAGTATTGTGGGACCCACACTTTTATTGTTTCAGCAAGAGAATTTTTTTCATTTATATATATATATATATATATATATATATATATATAAGGTTATAGTTACAACATTTTTTCTTTACAACCATATCTTATCACCGTTGATTTCCGTTAATCAACGGTCATTATTTATTGTAAATTAATAATTAATTAATTAGTTTAATTTGCTAAAATAATAACCATTGATTGGCGGATATCAACGGTGATAAGATATAGTTGTAAGAAGTTATAAAGAAAAAAGGTTGTAAGTATAACATTCCCCATATATATATATATATATATATATATATATATATATATATATATATATATATATGGATCAACTTACACCAGTGTAAGAATAATAAGTCTTACACCAAATCTTAACCATTGATTTTCTGCATCTAACGGTTAAGATTTATTAGGTCTCACTCATTAATTAATTTTTAATCCCCAATAAATCTCAACCATTGGATGCACGGAAATTAATGGTTAAGATTTGGTGTAAGATTTATTATTCTTACACTGGTATAAGTTGATCCTATCTTTTATATATATATATATATATACTGCATACTACTGCAAATAGATTAGGGTGTGTTTAGTAAATAAATCATTGGTACTACTGTTGTACTAAGATTCTGTGCATCTTATCAATGAGAGCAGTACATATCAGAGGAGAGACAAAAAATTTGATAGAAAATAAAATAAAATTAGCTGACATATAATATTTTTGTTAGTGAGATGCATTGAATCTACCAAAGATTTATTCATGTTTAGTTGTTCCCCTAATTCTCGTGTTGCTTATTGGGTATCTATTGAAGCTAAGATTTGAGTTTACGAGTTATTTTCTTTTTTTCTTAATATGTTTGTCCAATCAAACTAACCAATTTCTTAATGATTCTTTGATTATATATATTAAAAACAAGTTATTTTGAATTTTAGCATATATTCAATTATAGAAGAGTTTGAAAATAGGAAAAAGTATAGAGTAAGAGGAAAGTGAATTGGTCTTGAATCATATATTAAAATTCTTTCAAACCTTTTATATTAGATTCATTTTTATTTATTTTTTGTAAACAGATTCATATTTTATTGTTTTTACTTTTGTTTATAATATAAAAAATTTATTATCACTCCCCATTGAAAAAATTCTAGGTCCGCAATTGGTTGGAGCTAGAAAATTTTAGAAATGGGACCAAATAAAAGAACAATTAGCTTATGGAAAGAAAAGTAAAAATAACATCTCAAATATTTTTAAACATTTCAAATTTCAAGAGGCAACAATAAGCTGATCAAAATAAAAGGGTAAATGTTTATGGGGAAGGATATTGTAACAACCAAGTTTGTGTTACTACCATGTTACTACCAGTCAATCTCACCGTTAGATCGCTTATGTTAATCTAACGGTTATATTTATTTCCATCTTTGTATGGTCATGATTCCCCAAATTTAAAGTAAAAGCATTAAATATGGGAAATCATGATCATACAAAAGTGAAAATAAATATAAAATATTAAATTTGGGAAATCATGACCATACAAAGGTGGAAATAAATATAACCGTTGGATCAACATAAGCGATCTAACGGTGAGATTGACTGTTAGTAACATGGTAGTAACACAAATTTGATTGTTACAATATCCTTCCCCAATGTTTATATATACTATAAAAAAAAAGGTAAATAACATCTCAAATATTTTTAAATATTTCAAATTTCAAGGGAGCGATTGCCATCCTAATCCACTGCGGCTCTGCCACAAATTTTACATGAATAATATTGTAGAAATATCTCTCTAAATGATGATAACAGCAAATCAAACCAATAAATTTTAATTTCATTCATCTCCGTTGATAGATCTAGAGAAACAGCAGGGTCTGCCCTTAAATAATAATAATTCAGGCCGATTGTAAAGCCTCAAGAAGCGTCAAGAAATAAAACTCTACCCTATATCTCTTAACCATAAAGTTCATTTTAAATATTTTTGGTTTCCAAATAATGTGTGGCTTCTTGGTGGGAAGATAACCTCTTAACAATTAAATACACACATAGGAACAAGACCTCCTTCTTTAAAAGCAAAATGAATTCACTATTGGATTAGGTCACCTCATCTTTGTCCATCTTCAAAGAGTACGTCACGTTAGTTTCAAGATCAACCCAAATTTAAAGCCTTACAGTTTGCTATGCAATGACTACGCTCTCATTAGCATTTTCTTGTTATTTGTGATGTTATTATAATTAAGTTCTTGATCCATTACATTTAAAGGCAGTTTCAGGTCACAGAAAAGCTATGATAATTTTTTTTGCCTGATGGCTTGAAACGGTATATCCACTGGCGAACCCAGGAAATTATATGAAGGAGGGCGAAAATTTTAATAAATCCAACTTACAGAATTTTAAATAAAATATAATTTAACAAATATATTAAATTGACGAATTTCGATGAAAAGTCTGAGAATCACAATCTTAGACCAAAAAACATGTACAACGATCTCAAGAGATGCATCCATTAAATAATTTTAATAACAAATATAATCACATAACTAAAATAAATCCAAAAAGAGGGGAAGCTCGTAGAACCCAAATCAGGCAAGCACTTAAAACTAACATCATAAAGTTCATAATGTCCACATCACTACGGACCCATCTACTTCAATTATCAAGCACCATAAAGCTAAACAAATAAATTTCAAAAATTATTGCAAACTATAAATATTTTATACCCATTTTTTTTCTTTCACTTTCTTATGGTTTCTGAGCATTCGAACAACATGAAACTACAAAAAGATTAAAACTTTACAAAGAGAAAGTGAAAATACTCACAACAGAAAAATGAGTATCAAGCTTCTTTTTCATGCTAACAGATTTTGGGTATCAAATGAAGCAAAAGAAGGAGACTCAGAAAGTGAAATCGAAAGCTTTGAACAAAAATACTGTACCGATCATCAATAAGATAAAATCAATGCAACTCATTTCATATCTAAAGGGCATACACAATGCTAATTTTGTTAAAGTAACCCACCAGTTATAAAAAATGAAACATACTATGTATTTTTTTGCGATGTAAACATTTTTTTCAGATTTTAAAGGGGGTCGCCCATGCACGCCCCATGTAGGTCCGCGCTTGGGTATATCGCTGCCTTAAAGAAGCAATATAATATTTACAATATGAGAAAACTTTGATTATTAAAACAGAAAGTCATGTGAATTTTGAAAGCAAAGCTTCTTGATTTCCAGACTCTAATCTATATATGTGCTTGGTCTTCTGAAAGTGGAGCCAAGGTTACGTGTTGAACCTATCTTACCCTTTTAATTATAATAATGTGAAGCGTTCTATATTTGAAGACAAAGGGAGACATTACTACTTGTTTTTGCCTTGAAACAAGCCCCATATTCTCATAAATGAATGACCGATATTGCTATTACTAGGAAATTACTCATATTTCTTATGTATAAAGGATAAATGTATAATTGTGGGTGATTTAACCAAGGGTTAAATGATAATTTTGGTTGGTTTTGACAAGGCTTTCTAAACCAATTAATGACTAAACGATGAGTGATTTTCTTATCGTTTTGAGGAATTATTCTTTTGTGATAATTGATGATTTTGAAATTAAATCACTCACTCAATCCACAATAGTTACATATGGGAGTTGATCTTCTAATGTTAAAAATTCACATGGTCTGGTGACATGAATTTTTTGTGTTTATCTCTCTCTGCTCCACATACATTAAATAGTGGGATCCAATTGCAATTTGCCTATATTAATGAAAAAAGAGATAAATAAAAAAATTCTCATGTAAAATTTTAATATGAAAAAATTTATTCCCGTTACATATCATTGTTTCCATATTAGGATTGCATTCGACCGTTGTAACAATATATTGTTTAGAGTTTAGTTTGTTATTTCAGATATTATCTAGTATTCAAATTAGCTGATGTAAATAGCTAAGTTGTTTAGAGTTTAGTTTGTTTAGTTTGTTGTTTTAGATATTATCTAGTATTCAAATTAGCTGATGTAAATAGCTAAGTTGTTTAGAGTTTAGTTTGTTTAGTTTGTTATTTTAGATATTATCTAGTATTCAAATTAGCTTATGTAAATAGCTAAGTTTGTTACGATGCTGTTGTATCATTGGCCTTTATATTTGGTCTTTCTCTCATCAATGAATTCAAGTTGCCAATTCAAAGCACCTCCTGTTATGGTATCAAGAGCTTGACGATCTACAAGCCTTTATTTTTTATTTTTTTCTCACCATGACTTCCGCACCACGAACCTTTAAGGTTTCAGATCCCAAATCACCTTTCTATCTTCATCCCTCTGGTAATCCAGGAGTCATACTTACTACAGTTCTCCTCACTGGTCAATCTAATTATGAAAATTGGGCAAAACTCATAAAAAATGCCTTGAAAGCCAAAAATAAACTTGGTTTTATCGATGCCTCCATCACCACCCCTACAAATACGACTTCTGATGAGGCTTATGCTTGGACATTCTGCAATTCTATGATCAACAGCTGGATTCACAACACTATTGATCCGAAGTTGCAGCCTTTTATCAAATGCTTTGACACAGCCAAAGGTCTCTGGGATGACCTCCATGAACGCTTTGCGCCTCCATTACGGAGTACTATACACAGCTTCGTTCCATATGGGATGAACTTGAGTCCAATCATTCCCTAGAAGCTTGCACTTTTGGTAGCTAAGTTGTTTAGAGTTTAGTTTGTTTAGCTTGTTATTTTAGATATTATCTAGTATTCAAATTAGCTTATGTAAATAGCTAAGTTTGTTATGATTCTGTTGTATTTTGGCCTTTATATTTGGTCTTTCTCTCATCAATGAATTCAAGTTACCAATTCAAAGCACCTCCTGTTATTCCATCAAGAAAAAAAGAGTTAGGAGATCGATAAAGATTCAACAATCAAGAAGGTTTTGTAGATCTAAGATTTATTCCATAGAATGGAAAAAGGTGAATACTCCTATATTGACTTAACACTAATGTATATGAAAACTTTGAATTCTCAATATTGTAATTTTATTGTGTTCTTATATGATGAATTCTAAGATAGACAACACAAATTTATATTTACATTATCATGTACTTATACAATATTCAAAATAATATAGCATAATCATATGATGATTTTGGGTGTATACTTTTTATTTAAGCAATGTTTTCTCATGCAAGTTTGAAGATAATTTTGTCTCCTACACTCACGTGGGAGCAAGGTGATTAGGTGAAGCCCATTTTTTTTTTCTTTCTCTTACCTCTTTACATGGGATCCCACCCATTCCTATGGGTGCGTGGAGTTAAAGTTATCTCTAACTCAGGGGAGACATATTAAATCAATTATTTAATTGATTTGAAAATTTGTTCTAGATAATATATCTTTTAGAGTTCAAAAAATGATATCATATTTTAGTTGAAAATTTATTTAATATTTATTTTTAGGGATATGCAAAATAACCAAAAAAGTGGGTCGAACCATGAACCGAACCGAACCGCTCCATAAAATAACCGATTTTAAAAAATTAGTTCATGAACCAAACCGGTTTTTAAAGAACCGGTTCATGAACCGAACCGGTTTTTAGAACCGGTTTAAGAACCGAACCAGTTTTTAGAACCGGTTTAAGAACCGAACCGTTTCCGAACCATTTTCAAACCAAACCAAATTAATTTTTATAACTTTATTTTTTAATTTTTTTAATTTTTTTCTTTTCAAAGGAGGGTCGACCCAAACCGGTTCCGAACTGAACTGAACCACTTTCGAACCGAACCAAACCACTTCCGAACCAAACCAGTTTTGGACCGAACCGAACCACTTTCGAACCGAACCATTTAAACCAATTCGATTCGATTTTTTTAAAAAATTCGGTTCGGTTCGACCCATGCACATCCCTATTTATTTTAGCATCTTTTTTTTTGCGATTATCATTTCTCACTTACATGACTATTTATCACTTACATCGTTCTCCAGAGCAATGACTTTTATTGTATTTGCAATAAATTTTCTAATTGGATAAGGTTAACATTACATCAAATTACTTCTTACCTACGCAATAAATGATAATAATAATTTTTAATAGGTTTTATAAGAGTTATGTTGTAGAAAAAGTGATTGTGTTATGTTATAGTGATTCGTTTTGCGTGCCGGAGTTTTTTTTTTTGCTGCGGGCCCCACAAAATGTTGTGTGTGTAAGAATTTTTTTGTGGTCATGTTAAATGATAGATAATAAACCCTTTTTAATATACCGAATATTATATTGCAGTATGTATTTGTTGAAAGGGGTGCAAGTATTATTTTTTTTTTATCAATAATTCTTTTAATAAGAAAAGACGATTTCACTATCTAATTTCCTCATAACAATGGGGAAAAAGTTTGTCTAATGTTGATCGAAATAATTTTGTCTAATGTTCATCGAAATGATGTCATTTTGAGGTTGAAAAATTTAAAATTTAGAACGACAAAGACTATCATAACCCTGAAATAAATTAAAATTACAAAAATATCATGATTTCCGTCCCAAAACGACGTCATTTTGATAAACATTAGATAAAATTATCTAAATTAACTTTACAAAACACAAACCCCATAACAAATATATGTTATTTTATTTTATTTTGTTGTAACTCCATATATCTTACAGGCGCTAATAGTGTATCATCTAAAACAAAGATTGAATATTAAAATGAAGCATAAAAAAATTGCATTATAGTCAAGTTAGGATTTATTAAAAAAAAAAAAATATTATTATCCGGCGGTAAGTGTGCTGCATTCAAAACGTCTGCAGATTTTACGTCATAACATTACTTATAAAAATACCTGACCAAAGAGGGAAAAAAAATTAAGACTTTTTTCCCATTGATATACACGAGATAATGGGTGACATCCATTTCCTTTTATTAACCGCTTTCACCGATGAATATTCAATTTAATTTTATTTTACTCATCGGCATCGCAAATGATTTTAATTACTGTTTAATCTAATTAACTATTACCTTTAATTGAAACTAAATTTCTGGCACATATTTATCTTATAAATAAAGGGTAAGATTAGTAGATAAAATTATCTCTTACACACACATAAAAGTATATTAAGCCCATGTGAGATCATGTGAGTAGGAGTGTGGAAAAGTACCAAACACTGAACTGAATTGCACTTAAAAAAATTTATTTTTAAAAACTACTTCTTGAACTCAATTATTTTTGAAAAATCTCTCATGAGCTGGTTTATGAATCGAACTGGTTTAAAAAACCATGAACTCAATTTGTTTTCTTTTCCTTTTCTCTTATTTTTTTATGGGTTCATTTTTTCTGCAGTCAACGTAGATAAACTAATGTTGTTAAACCCGGACCGGTGATTGACTCGGTCGGGGTACTGGGTCAGTGGGTCACTGGTTCAACCGCATGAACCGGATATGTATATAAATTTATATTTTATATTTAATTATATAATAAATATTTTAAATGGTGTAAGTAAACCAAGAATTAAATATAGACTAGTGTAAATACTATAATTTATATATTCATAACAAGGGTTCGATTACCACTAGATGGAATTTTGAAATAATTCTAATAAATGATATAATATATATTAAATGGTACATAATAAATAATAAACAAATACAACCTAGTGATAAGCTGTTGTTGATCATCGTCAAGTGACTCGAGTTCGAACCCCATTGGCTGCAATTGGAAAAAATGATGTCATTCCAAAAAATGATGTGAGGTGAATATAGATAACTTATCTACTTCACTCTAGAAATATTAAAACCTACTTATTTATTTTCTTCCTTCTTTTATCTTTATTCTTATTTCTTTTTTTTTCTCTCTTATTTTTTCTTTATTTATATATTAGACGTCGTTTTGGGGATAAATGCATATAACTTTTCTGCATTAACTGCTAAAACATTTTTTCCTTGTTTTTTTCTCACTCTATTTCTCTTCTTTTATTTATTTATTTATTTATTTACTGTCTTCTTTTTTATTTTTTTTTATTTCTTTATTTATTTAGTGTTTTATTTTATATTTTTTCACTTGTGTATTTTTATTTTTTATTAATTTTCAATATCATTTATATTTTTTATAATTTTTATTTAGATTCAGAATTAATTTTAAAAATCAATTATGAATTAATTTAAAATCAACTTATTCTGAACTGAACCGAATGAATCAGTTCATAATTGAACATAACTAAAAAATCAATTCAATTTTTAGAACAGAATTGTTTTTTCCAATTCAACCGGTTCGGCAAGAACATCGAACGGAACTGAATAATGCACACCCCTACATCTGAGGAGAAGAGAAAAAAAAAATTTTAACCCACACCATTATACGTATATAATATAATTTTATATCCCACAATGAGAAACTTTAAACGTATTAATTAGATTTTGCACAACATTTTTACACTTATCGAAGGAGGTTATTTAAAGTGAGTTGGGACCATCATTTTTAGGTGGTCTCTTGGTGTAAATAGGAGGGTAAAATGGGAAAAGTGTGAAATTAATAGGGATAAAAAAGGAAAGAGAAAATTAATGTTGTGAGAGGAAGCACCAAAAGATTCAGTGATCCTAGCATATTAAATTTTTCCCTTGTTAAATTATTTTATTAATATATATTATTTGGTCAACTATAATAATTAACTAGTGTAAGAATAACGTAAGCAAAATGGCCTAAACCGAAAATGACAAACAAAAAAAATAAATTCTTTTTTTCCTTTTTCTGTTGGATGGCACTTTGGATTATTTGTTTGGTTTTTCATTTTGAACTAGTACACCACCGGTTAAGTGGTTGAAATTGGAGGAGATGGATCGATCCCTTCCATTGATCTTATCTGTCATCGTTATAATATTGAAGGGGAATGGAATTGTTGTCTATTTATAGTAAGCAGCAGCCCCTCATTTAAAGCATGTTCCATGAACCTTTGCCACGTTGACCATAAAGTTCCTTATATGGAAAATTAAATTGCTATTTACAGGTGGTTTTCCTCATCTCATCAGACTTCATAATTTCCTTGACTTTGGATTTTCCTTAGTTTTTAAATCTTAACAAAGAAGGGAGATTTATAAACAATTATTAGTTCAATTGTTAAAAAATAATATTAGGAGAACTATTCTTTTATAGGAGTAGGATATTGTAACAACTAATTAAGGTTATTACCAATGTTACTACCAATTAATTTTACCATTAGATCGATTATGTTGATCCGACGGTTATATTTATTTTCATCTTTGTATGGTTATGATTCTCCATATTTAACGTGAAAGCATTAAAGATGAGAAATCATAACCATATAAAGGTGAAAACAAATATAAAGTATTAAATATGGAGAATTATAACTATATAAAGATGGAAATCAATATAATCATTAGATCAACACAGTCGATCTACGATGAAATTAATTGATAGTAAAATTGATAATAATCCTAATTGGTTGTTACATGAGTCCAGTTTAATTACTCAATTAGTTCAGTTTGAGCTAAATAAAATTATAAGGAGAACAAATTTTTCCTATTAAGTTTTTAATACAGTAACGCACTCTCAACTCGAACGGACAAACTCCTATTAATTGATCTACATGTTTAGTGGTTGAAACATCCTTATTATAATATTGGATTTTCGATGATCAGAAAGAAAATAATAATGGAGACCCGTAAAATAAAACCTTATTGAATTTTAGGCTGATCCAATTACCCATCACTAAATTTCTTATTTCTATTTAAAATTTTTTTTTGATCTATTGTAAATATGAAATTATTTTATACTATCATATTGTTAGAGTTTAATTATTTTTATATCATCTTCTTGTCTCTAATTCAACTCCAAATTAAATACGAATGACAATTGAAAAAAACACT
>JAVKPL010005008.1:0-23617 GCA_032173675.1 Gastrolobium villosum | reverse complement strand
AAGAACGGCCATGGTGCCGTGATGGTTTGCAATTCTTCCGGGGTTGCATGAATTATTAATGCATGCTTCTGACACTGCTCACATCATTGGACATGTTCCATGGCGTCTGCCCCCATTGTCGGCCAGTAATATCCTGCCCTTAATGCCTTTTTAGCTCATTCTTTTCCTCCCATGTGGTGTCCATTGATGCCCTCATGGATTTCGGACAGCACGTATTCGACCTCGTTTTTATCCAGGCATTTCAACATGGGTGCGTAGAAACCCTTCTTATACAGTTGACCTTCTACTATGGTAAAGCAGGCCGAGTTCCTAACAAGCTTTTTTGCCTCCTGCGTGTCCTCTGGCACGATTCCTTTTTCAAGGTAGGCCACAATCGACATTCTCCAATCTTCCGTGTCGGTTGTTATCATTAGGACGCATGTCGGTTCTAAGATGCTCTATTGAATCACAGTGCGGTGATTGCCAGATCCTTTCGAGCTCGCCAATTTAGACAGGATGTCGGCCCTAATGTTCTCATTCCGAGGTATGTATTGGATTAATACCTCGTCGAACTCGGCAAGCAACTCCTTGACCCTTTGAAGGTACTTCATCATCAGGGGGCCCTTGGCTTGGTATTTTCCTTCAATCTAGGAAGTAACCACTTGAGAATCACTCATAACTTTAATTCTCTTTGCTCCGTGCTCTCTTACTTGCATAATCCCAGCAATAAATGCCTCATATTCAGCTTGGTTGTTCGAGGTTGGAAATGCCAAGTGAAGCGAGTGCTCAATTGATACTCCTTCCGGGCTTTCAATGATCACCCCTGCACCGCTCCCTTTAGAGTTTGAAGATCCATCCACATAAACCGTCCAGAGGTCTTTATCCACCTTTTCACGTTCATTGACCGGGGTAAGCTCCAAGATGAAGTCGGCCAGTGCCTGTGACTTGATTGCTTGCCGAGGTTCGCACGTCAAGTCTAACTCGGAAAGCTCGACGGCCCAATTGATCATTCTTCCTGCTAGGTCTGGCTTATGTAGTACATGCCTGATGGGCTGGTTCGTTCATACTATAATTCGGTGACTTTGAAAATAAGGTCAGAGCCTTCTTGCCGTTGTCAATAGAGCAAATGCCACTTTTTCCAACTTCTGGTATCGGAGTTCTGGCCCTTGCAACGTCCGTCCTACGAAATATATTGGATGCTGGGACTTATCTGTTTCCCGGACCAGAGCGGCGCTGATAACTTCTTCCCCCACGGATAGGTACAAAATCAACGTTTCTCCGGGTTCCGGTTTCGTTAGCACGGGAGGAGTAGCTAAACAAATCTTGATGTTGTCGAATGCCTTTTTGCATTCTTCCCCCCAGCCAAAGTCTGCCTCCTTCTTGAGGAGTTTGAAGAAAGGCAGTGCCTTCTCAGCTGACTTGGGAAGGAATCTGGTCAGTGCGGCAAGGCGGCCTGTAAGTTGTTGGACCTCCCTCTTATTTTCTGGCTGCTTCATCTCCAATACCGCCCTGCATTTGTCGGGATTTGCTTCTATCCCACGATTCGTAAGCATGAACCCTAGGAATTTCCCTGCTGGTACACCAAAAGCACATTTGGCTGGGTTCGGCCTGATCTTCTGAGCTCTTAGCTATTCGAAAGTCTCTCCGAGGTCGGCGATGTGTGCTGAAGTGCTTACAGACTTGACGATGATGTCGTCAATGTAGACTTCCAGATTTCTTCCGATCTGCGCCTGGAAAAATTGGTTCATCATTCTTTGGTAAGTTGCCCCAGCATTCTTGAGGCCGAAAGGCATGACGTTGTAACAAAAATTTCCTTTTTCTGAGATGAAGGTTGTCTTCTCTTGGTCATCTGGATGAAGGGGGAGCTGATTGTATCCCGAATATGCATCCATGAATGAAAGCAGTTGGAAACCGGATAAGTTATCAACTAGCTGGTCAATGCTAGGCATTGGATATGAGTCCTTTGGGCATACCTTGTTTAAGTCCGTGTAATCAACACAAATTCTCCACTTTCCACTTGGTTTTTTAACCATTACCACATTTGACAACCATGTAGTGTACTGTATTTCCCGGATAAATCCGGCTTCCAAGAGTTCGTCCACGTGCTCGCTTAGAGCTTGTCGTCTGTCCAACCCAATCTTCCTTTTCTTTTGGGATACCGGCCTCGATCCTGGATACATTGAGAGCTTATGGCAGCAAAACACTGGATCAATTTCAGGAATTTCCGAGGCCTTCCATGCAAACACATCGGAGTTTGTCTTTAGGAATGAGACGAATTCATTCTGAAACTCATCCTCCAAAGACTTTCCGACCTTAGTGTGCCCTTGGCCATTTCCACGGATCTCGACTTCTTCTAACTCACCCTCGGGTTCTGGACGCGGCAACTGTAGCTCCTCCCTCATATCGAGCTCGACTAAGTTGACCTCTCTGCCAGCCGCCCTCAAGGACCGATCTTTCGATCCTTCCCCCTTACTCGGGGGGGGATGCTGGGTCACCATGATGGGCTCGTATAGTCTCATAATAGCATTCCCTTGATTCTTTTTTATCTCCACGAATTGTGACGATTTCATTATTTGGTCCTGGCATCTTCATGAGTTGATGCTTAGTAGATATCATCATGTCCCACTCATGAATGGTAGGACGACCAATGATTACGTTATAAGAAGAAGAGGTGTCTACCACCACGAAAGGAATCCTCCCCGTACGGAAAGAATCCTTCGTGCTAAGAGTTAGTTTGAGGTCGATATAACCTTTTGGGGGGATGGTGCTCTGTTAAACCCCAATAACTCGGTAACACATGGTTTCAGGTCCTTCTCATCCAAATTCATTCTCTGGAAAGCATCCCAGAGAATTATGTCCGCACAACTTCCGTGGTCAAGGAAAATTCTCCTGACTCGGCAATTAACTAACACACCAGTGATCACCAAACCATCAGTGTGTCCTGGCACAACCCTTGCCAGCTCTTCTCTGGTGAAATACAACAGAGGGGGTTCGGGCTCGTTGTCCTTTACTTTGAAAGTCGGCCGGTCCCTGATGGACATGACCTCCTTCAAGTATTTCCTTCGGGCGTTCGCTGAGTCTCCTCCTCCACCCAATCCCCCACTAATTACATTGCACTCGAACTCCGCTTCAGGGAAAGTCTCAGCTCTGTCATCGACTTCTTTGCCTTTTGCATTGCGGTCCTGTCTTTGATCTCTTCTGTCTCCTCGCCTCGGACTTTGGCTTCTGCTTTTTGTCTTGGCTTGTTGTTTTTCTTCCCCTTGTGTACGGATTATGTAGTGTTTCAACTTCCCTTCTCTGACGTGTTTTTCGATTGCATCTCGAAGGTCCCAGCAGTCGTCCGTAACATGGCCGTTTTGGTCATGGAATGCGCAGTATTTGCTCTTGTCAAGTCCACTCTTTGCTTTGAGGGGATGAGGTCGATCGACGTTTCGCATTTCTGTTTGAGCTACCTCTCTCCATATCTTGGATCTGGGCATGTTCAGTGGAGTGTAGTCTTCAAACTTCCTCCTAGGAGAGCGATCTTCCGTCCTCTTCTCACGAGCTTCGTTTCCTTTTTTGGGCCCCTTGTGATCCCGATCTCTTCCGTTCTTCTTGTTTGGACTCCTTCTTGACGGGCTTCGCCCACGAGATTTGACGTAAACCTGCTGCATGTCCTCCACGTCGATATATTTGTCTGACCTACATCGAAACTCTTCGAGGTCATTGACCGGGTTCTTGTAGATTGATCTAGCAAGAGGGGAGTCACCATCTAATCCTGAAATGATTAAATGGAGGTGGACGGCTTCGGTGAGGCCGCAGACCTTGAGTGCTGCATCTTTGAATCGATCGAGGTATTTTCTCAATGATTCGTTGTCTTTCTGGCGAATTCTTTCGAGTGCATATGCCGGCATGGGATGCACTTTGCTTGTTGCGAAGTTGAGGCGGAAAGTCCGAGCTAGATCTTCAAACGAGTCAATTGAATTTTTGGGAAGCCTGATGATCCAGGTCATTGCCTATCCCGTTAGAGTTGTTGCGAAGATCCTGGCCTTGATGGGTCCTGTGATCCCGTTAAACAGCATTTCAGTCTTGAAGGCCTCCAAATGGGCTTCCGGGTCCTGACTCCCATCATATGGAGGTATTCTGGTGCTCTTGATTCTCGGGGGAATGGCCAAGTTCATGAGTCTTTCTGTGAATGGGCTATCATTAGCTTCATCATCATTCAGGTAATTTTCGTTGTTGAAGTTGTTCTGGCCTCCGACCTCCTACTGATTGCCGAGGTGAAGAGCGAGATTCTCCAGGACATTTACTTGGGCAGCGAGGGCGTTTTGGTGTTGGGTCCCACCACTGCCAGCATTAGCGTTTCCGCCAACATTTTGGTGCGAGTTTCCCCCATTCTGGGCTTGTGAAACACTTCCCGTTCCGCCTTGAGCGGTCCGATTTCTTAACTCAGCTTCGAGGGTCCCCATTCTTCCCGCGTCCAATCATTGCTGGGTTAGGAATCTGTTCTCCATCTCCTGCATCCGCTGAAGGATTGCGCCCATCGCCATTGTGGTAACATTTGGTGGTTCAGGTGGGCGGGTTGCGGTTGTTGTGTTTCCGATTTGAGGTCTAGGAGTCGGCCCCTGTAATCCGACCCCTTCGACTTGAACGTCCACCAAGACCGAGCTAGTAGTGGCCTGGAGCTGCTCCAAAGCAGATTGGTGGGATGGTGCCTGAGCATTGCCCGACGTGGATCGAGTGTTGGTCATTGTGGTATGGGAGTCGAATTTCACCGAGTTCCCATATACGGCGCCAATGTTAGGTCCGAGGTAGACCGTATTGCTATACCATATGGTATGCGCTCAGAGATAGTGTATATGAATGATATACTGGGCTAAATGCTGAGGTCCCAATCACTGCGCACAAGCAATAGGTTTTACAACCAAGGAGTGGTGTGTGCACAATGAGTGGAATAAGCAAGGCAATTCCGAGGTGAGTACCTGGGATGTCTGAGCTCTTATTTATAGGGTCACCTGACTAGGTTTCCAGTTCGCTGAGCTCCCCCAATTAGTCGAACCTTCTCCCTTCTTCAGTTGAGATTCAATCCGACTTAGTCGGCCTCAATCAGTCTGTTCCAACTGTTGAGATTCGGCAGTATCTCCTAGTGAGATATCCTAGGGCGGCAGTTTCTGCAAGACTTATCCATAACAACTTACATCATCTAGGCATGATCAATAGAACTTTTAACATTTACATAACCTTCTTCACCATATTAAGGGTGCGGTAAAGGGGCATACAACATATTGTTTATAATGTTATTAACACACAAGTTTTAACAACTATTTTAGTCAAAGAAACAACCCCAAATCCATAAAGGCTATTTCTCAAACTCTCAAGATCGGTCCTAGGCATGAGTAAACACATTTTAGCAAGCTGCCTTCACAAGTTGAACACATGTAAACTCCATTAATTTTTTTCTAATTCAAGGTACAGTCCAACAAAACTAACGGGAGCCATTTACAAGCTCACCAATCGGTTCTGCTTGTGCTTACAAGCACCAAGTCTATGGGTTTTCCAAAGGGCAGAACACAAAGGAGAAGAATAGCAAAACACCTTCTCCTTGAATACACAAAGAAAACCGAATCAGAGGAAGGAAAGGAGAGGATACGGTTTCAGATTCCTACCTTGTATATGTAAGAACCCGCACCGCTAATTAAGGTAATTAGTGAATTAATTATGGTAATTAGGAAATGATTACATAATTGACCTTAATAATTATTAATGGGCTTAAATAATTATATTGAGTGAGTAAAAATGCTGAAAGTCGCTTTTCGGAAGAAAAACGCAGATACCGGTTCTGCTACTCGGTATAAATGCGTACCGGAAAAGTATCCCAGAAAATTATAACGAACGCATGATAATTACTAGAATATTATGTAGGACTTGTAAAACAAGTTTCAAGTCAAAATAACGTAATCTGATGCCAGAACTGATACTGGCTATGGAAAAGCGCGTACCGGAAAGGTGCTCCGAAAAATAAAATAAAAATATGACAAATCTTAGAAAAATGTATAGGTCTAGATTCCAAAGTTTGGGATCAAGATCTTTTACTCTGCTATTAAGGCTAATACTGCGCGTTATGACTTAAACCCTTATATATTCATTAGTTGGGCACAAAACCCTAGGTCTCTTTTCTCCTCTACGTGAATGTGGGCTGCAACCTTGCCTTCCTTGCTGCCTTCCTTCCTCCTTGGCCATTTTGCTTGGGAGAAACCACCAAGTTGCCACCTTTAGCTTAAATCCTTCCTCTTTTACCATGAAAACACTTGAGTGAGTGCATTGTAAGGAGGTTATGGTCTTGTGTTCTGAGGGTGTTGCTGTTTGAGGGAGAGTGTGAGGCTGAGTTCCTTCCTTGGTTTGGTTGGGGCCTTGTTCTTGCTTGTGTGGCTTCAAGGATCTACCTTTAAGGCTTGTTGGAACGGGTGGTGTGCCATTTTCGTTCTTCCACAAAGACAGAATCTAGGAGCTTCAGAGAGAGCTTCATATCTCTGTCCACTCCTATCTAAAGTCTTGGGGTAAGTTACCTCACCATGATCATGAGTGTATCTTGCTTAAAAGTGGTATCTTGGTATGTTAATGGGTTTAACATGTAACCAACACATAAGTGAACTTGTATATGCTTAAAAATGGATCCTTTAACGTGTACATGTGTTAAAAGTTGAATCTTTGGGTTGGATATTCACGAAATGCAGAAACTGCATTCTGTCGTGAGATATCCGGATATTTGTCGAACAGATATCCAGATATCAGTATCCGGATATGGTATCCGGATATCCATATTCGGATGTGGGAACTGGGTATCCGGATATGGTATATCCGGATATGTCCAGTGTGATATCCGGATATGGCATATCCGGATATGTTCCCTGTGATATCCGGATATCCTGGGTTTTTCGCAGAACAGTAGTTGTGCTGTATGAACAGTAAACTACTGGGGGTTTGTGGACCCTAGATTAAGGAAGTTGAACTTCTGTAATTAATAAACTAAGTCAGAATCACATGATTAAGGGCTTATGGCTTTGTTGGAAGCCTTGAGACGTAAAACGTAAAAGAAAGGCGTAGTCTTTAAGTGGTATGCTTGTGTTGCATAAATTAATGATATATTATTGGTCCATATCAGATTGTGATACTGCTGTGTTTGGACGTAAGAGTGGTTGGACTCTTGGCTTGGATAGCTAGCTTGCAAGGTAAGCTTTCGTGTCCTCGGTTTAGCCATTTTGTGGTTCCACCATGTCCCATGGGGATGTGGTTTATGCATGCTGTGTTACATGCTTTGATGTTTTGGAAATGATGTTGAGCTATTATATGCAATGTGCTTTTATGATATGCATGTGGTGTCCACCTATACGGTAAGCCGGAGTATGTGGTACATACAAGATGGTGAGGCTGTGGGTGAGGTGCAAGCGGTGTTCCTTGTACTCATGTGGGTTTAGACGTATTCCTGCATTTCTCTGGCCAGTAGATTTGATAAACACACATGGCATGATTATCTGCTGCATCGCATAGTTTTGGAACTTATATTGTAAATACTGTTTTTGAACTTATATTACACATGTAAGTGAGCTTGGGGTGGAAGATCCTTGAGGACCCCTTGTCTTACTGAGATTTCTTGTTAGAGATCTCACCCCACGTTTGGGGACGCTTATTTCAGGATCAGGTAATGTTGAGGGCTCAGGTGGCAGGAGGCCAGAGCTGAGTTGATATTATGATATGCTGTCGTGCTGGATGTTGACTGCTGTTATGTTTTCCGCTTGATTTATGTTATTATGTTGAGATTGTTATTGGGCGTTGTTGCCTTATTTGGTGAGCATGGGGTTTGTCCATGCCACATGGGTTGGTGATTATCTTTTTATGTGATGTTGTAATTAAAGTATCAGGATTTTGGTCCAGGCTATGTGTAGTAGTCCTGCGACTTAGATACTCACTTATTATTTATATATGAGGTATTTCAGTTAGTTGTCTTGCAATTTACATACATGCAGTATTTTATGAAATTGATTAAGTAATCAAGTTGGCTAAGGTCAATGACGTCATAATTGAATTAAAGAAAAAGTTATTCCGCATTTTAATTAAGCGTGGCTTAATACGATAGTATGTTAACAATCCGGGTTAACACGGGCTGTTACATTTTATGGTATCAGAGCACTTTCTAGGGAAAAGCCTGTATGTATTGCAATAACTTAGGATGTTTCGTTGCGAGTCTACTTTGTGTTCTCTCTGATTGGTGTGTGTTAGGACAATGCATATGTGACCACATGGCGTGGGCCTGTTCAACTCATTCTTTGTGTAACTTGTGCAGAGTCATGGTGCCACCAAGGAGGAACCCTAGTACGAGCGAGGATCAATCGGATCCTATCCTGGCTGCATTAGCTGAGATGCAGGCGGCCCGACTAGCCGACCAGGAAGCCACGAGGTTGGCAAACCAGGCGATGCTGGACGCTATTCGAGATGCGAACCGGCGAGCCACGGCAGAGGTTCTGGAGGAGAACCGGATGGCCAACATGACTATGATGAGGGTCATGTTGGAGGAGTTGAGGGCTGGTCCTGCTGCTGGCCAGTGTCCTCCACCACCTCCACCGCCGCCACCGCCTCCACCTCCGCCTAGTCAACAAGAGGACACCCAGAGTCAGATGGGTGAGGGCAGTCATTTGACGGGGGCTATGCAGACCATCCCCGTATTTGCTGAGGATCGTGACGAGATCGATCGCCGGCTGAATGCTTTCCGCAAGCATAAGCCACCTTCTTTCGACGGATCTTATGATCCCATTGCTGCTGCCAGATGGCTACAGGCGTTGGACAAGATCTTCCGGATCATGCAGTGCACCGATCCGCAGAAGCTGTTGTTCGCCACTTACATGCTGGAGGGCGAGGCCCATGAGTGGTGGACCAACCTTTCTCACATCTACGAGATGCAGGGCCGTGTGATGACGTGGCCATTCTTCGAGGAGTGCTTTCTGGGTCAGTACTTTCCATATGACTCTCAGGAAAGGAAAGGGAGAGTTTGACCGGTTGGTACAGGGCTCGTTGTCTGTCAACGAGTACCTGGCCAAGTTTAAGGAGTTGGTCAAGTTTGCTCATTTCCGTATGGCGAGACCGACTCCTGTTTTTCTTGCGGCTAAGTTCCGGAGGGGACTTAATGAGGACATTACTGGACATCTTGCTGGTTCTGCTTCGAGAGACTTCGGAGCTTTAGTACAGCAGTGCCGCGACATTGAGGACTATTGCCGTGCGAGCCAGGCCAAGAAGGCCAAGATTGAGGTGCCACAGGGTACCGGCGGTTCTGCTCCCTGGAGGGACAGGAAGTTTGCAAACAAGGGCAAGGGCAAACAGTTGGCGGCTAAGCAAGCGCCAAATCAATTCAAAAAGACTTTCACTCAGGGAAACACAGCTAGACCTCCTGCTCCCAGATGCTCGGGATGCGGGAAGTCACATTTTGGGCCGTGCTCTACCGGTCAGTTGATTTGTTTCCAGTGTGGCAAGGAGGGCCACTATTCCAGAGATTGCCCGACGGCGAGAGTTGCTGCAGTGCAGGCTGTGCCATTGCAGATGGTTCCTACTGGGGCACCAGCCGTGCCACCTACTACGGGGCGAGTTTACACACTTGATCGTCAGCAGTCGGACAGGGCTCCGAACCTGGTCAGAGGTACTGTTACCATTAGGGGTTCAGCTGTTGATGTATTGTTTGATTCTGGGGCAACGCATTCTTTTGTTGCTACCCCTATTGCTGTGGGGCTTGAGTTGCCCAGTGATGTGCTTTCTCCACCGATGCGGGTGACCACCGCCACCGGAGAAAAATGTTTGACCTCCACTGTTCATCGCGATGTAGCGTTTCAGTGGGATGGCCGTGACTTCTCGGTAGATCTGATAGGATTGCCGATGGCCAACCTGGAGATTATTCTGGGCATGGATTGGTTGTCCAGAAACTGTGCATTGATTGATTGCTGTGCCAAGAGAGTGGTGATGTCTCCGGGTGGATCCACAGCCAGTTCCTCACCGTTCATTTCAGTCCTGCAGGCGAGGAGGGCCTTGAGAGCAGGGGCATTTGGCTATGTCATGTTGGGAGGTTTGGTGAGTGGGACACAGGAGGATCTCACTGCATTCCTGTGGTGAGTGAATTCCTCGAGGTGTTTCCCGAGGAGATTCCTGAGTTTCCACCGCAGAGGGAGATAGAGTTCTCCATAGACTTATTGCCTGGTGTGGGGCCTATATCGTTGGCTCCATACCGGATGTCGCCACCAGAGTTGGCAGAGCTAAAGAGCATATTGAGGAGCTTTCAGCGAAAGATTTCATTCGGCCGAGTGTGTCTCCCTGGGGAGCACCGGTCATTTTTGTGAAAAAGAAAGATGGGACCATGCGGTTGTGCACCGACTACAGACAGTTGAACAAGGTGACAATCAAGAACAAGTATCCTCTTCCACGCATTGATGAATTGCTGGATCAGCTCAGGGGTGCTTGCGTGTATTCCAAGATTGATCTCCGGTCCGGTTACCATCCGATACGGGTAAAGCCGGAGGATGTCCCAAAAACAGCGTTTCGCTCGAGGTACGGGCATTATGAGTACTTGGTGATCCCGTTTGGACTCACCAATGCGCCCGCAGTGTTCATGGACTACATGAACAGGATCTTCCAGCCGTACCTGGATCAGTTTGTGATCGTCTTCATTGACGACATCTTAATTTACTCCAAGACGGAGGAGGAGCATGCTGAGCACTTGAAGATCATTTTGCAAGTGTTAAAGGAGAAAAAGCTTTATGTTAAGCCGTCAAGATGTGAGTTTTGGCTCAAGGCGGTGAAATTTCTGGGTCATGTGATTTCCGCTGATGGAGTTGCAGTTGATCCTAACAAGATTGAGGCCGTGATGGACTGGGAGAGGCCCAAGACGGTTACAGAAGTGAGAAGCTTCTTGGGTTTGGCAGGGTACTATAGGAGGTTCATAGAGGGATTCTCCAAGATGGTGCTACCGATGACTCGCCTTACCCGAAAGGAGACTCCATTCGTGTGGACACATGAGTGTGAAGAGTGTTTCCAAAAGTTGAAGGAGAGACTGACTACTGCTCCAGTGTTAGTTCTTCCTGATCCTGCGGAACAATTTGAGTTATACTGCGATGCCTCTGGAAAGGGGCTAGGCTGTGTGTTGATGCAGAAAGGGAAAGTTGTTGCCTACGCTTCAAGACAGTTGAAACCTCATGAGGAGAACTACCCGACTCACGACTTGGAGTTGGCAGCCATTGTTTTTGCTTTCAAGATTTGGAGGCATTACCTGTTTGGCATGAAGTTTGCTGTATTCAGTGACCACAAGAGCCTGAAATATCTGTTTGACCAGAAAGAGTTGAACATGAGACAGCGAAGATGGATGGAGTTCTTGAAGGACTACGACTTTGAGTTGAGGTACCATCCTGGCAAGGCCAATGTGGTAGCCGATGCTTTGAGTGGAAATCCGTGAGCTTATCCAGCTTGATGATGAGCGACTACGAGGTAATTGAAAAGTTCAGAGACTTGAGAGTGAACTCCTTGTTTGGGGGCGCACTGCTCGAAATGGAAACAACAGAAGTGATTAATGAGCTGATGGAAAAGATTAAAGAGGCGCAAGTGCAAAGAGAGTGCCTTGATTATGTGAAGAACCAGGACGGTGTGTCTTGGAACGAGGATGGATTGCTGCTGTTCCAGAAGAGGATTGTTATTCCTCGAGGGCCATTGACAGAAGAGGTTATGGCAGAGGCTCATAAGGGCCGGTTTACTATCCACCCTGGTGCCACAAAAATGTACCAGGACTTAAAGAGAAATTTTTGGTGGCCGGGCATGAAGAAGGACATAGCGGTCTACGTGTCCAAATGCCTTATATGTCAGAAAGTAAAGATTGAGCACCAGAAACCGTCTGGTAAACTTCAACCTCTTGAAATTCCACAGTGGAAGTGGGAGAGTATTTCCATGGACTTCGTGGTGGGATTGCCTAAAACTCAGGCTGGTTGTGACTCTATCTGGGTCATTGTGGACAGATTGACCAAGTCTGCCCATTTTCTTCCAGTGAAGGTGAGCTTCACTACAGAGCAGTTGGCCAAGCTATATGTCCACGAGATTGTGAGGCTTCACGTTGTGCCCGAGAGTATCATCAGTGATAGGGACCCGAAGTTCACATCTCGGTTCTGGGAGGCGCTGCAGGAGGCTTTTGGTACGCAGTTGAGATTGAGTACCGCCTATCACCCTCAGACTGACGGACAGACTGAGCGCACCATCCAGACATTGGAGGACATGTTGAGAGCTTGCACGTTGGAGCAGGGCTCTGCATGGGATAGGTACCTTCCGTTAGTAGAATTCTCGTACAACAACAGTTTTCATGCTAGTCTGGGCATGGCACCCTACGAGGCGCTGTATGGTAGGAGGTGTCGAACTCCTACCTGCTGGTCTGAGGTTGGAGATAAAGAGCTTTTTGGGTTGGACTTTGTCCAAGATACTACCCAGCAGATCCAGATGATCAGGGAAAAGTTGAAGCAGGCGCAGAATCGTCAGAAAAGCTACTATGATGTCAAGCATTGACCACTGGAGTTCAGTGAGGGTGAGCACGTATTTGTGAAACTTTCACCTGTCACCGGTGTTGGACGGGCACTCGGAGTGAGGAAGTTGAGCCCTCGGTTCATTGGGCCCTACCAAATCCTTGGTATAGTAGGACCTGTTGCCTATCGACTTGCCTTACCTCCGAACCTAGCCAACATCCACGACGTGTTTCACGTGTCTCAGCTTCGGAGGTACATCGCAGATCCTTCGCACGTGGTGCAACCGGATGATGTGGAGGTTCGGGAGAACCTAAAGACTCCCGTCGGACCACTAAAGATTCTCGATCGAGGCGAGAAACAGCTTAGAAGCAAGATCATTCCGATGGTCAAGGTGCAGTGGACTGGGCGTAGTCCCGAGGAGTGCACGTGGGAGTGAGAGGATGAGCTTCTCCGACAGTATCCCGACTTTCAAGACATGTATGTTTCTGATTTTGAGGACAAAATCCTTAAAAAGGTGGGGTGAATGTAAGAACCCGCACCGCTAATTAAGGTAATTAGTGAATTAATTATGGTAATTAGGAAATGATTACATAACTGACCTTAATAATCATTAATGGGCTTAAATAATTATATTGAGTGAGTAAAAATGCTGAAAGTCGCTTTTCGGAAGAAAAACGCAGATACCGGTTGTAACGCCCTCCCTTGTATGCATCCAAGAGAGTCGTTTGCTAAGCGGAATTAGAGTCGTTAACGTCACATGAGCTAACAAAAATCCTCATTCTAAATGCAAATCCGTAACGCGTTTTAAAATTCACATCACTTCTGTTTGGACGATAAAAATGTTTCAAGTGATTTAGAAAGAGCACTTTTGGGGTTTCGCGTGCATATAAAATAATAGTAAATCGGAGTTCGTTTGCTCATAAAAACCCCACTCGTAAGGTGCACTGTAAAAATTTCAGCACTTAAGTCTTTCAAAAATTCCTTTCACAAACATTTTCCAAAATAGCCGCTGTTCATAAAAGTTCAAGATAAAATAAAGATGATAAAGTCTACAGTCATCCAAGAGTACCAAAATATTAAACATTACAGTCATCCAATCGATCAAACAGCAACAGTGATAATCCATGCATCAGCAAGCAACAGCAAAACATCACTCCTTCAAATGCTTTTACGTCCTCCTGCCATTTTGGAAAAATAGCAGCCCCGAAGGGGTGAGAATAATCCCAGTAGTGTGGCAACAAAACCAGTAATATAACAGTATTAACTAGGCACAAAATCATAAACAGTCACTTCAACATATCCTTGTTCCTTTTCCTTTTTCCTTTTCATCATATTCATATATATAGCGCATATAACGCCTTTCCTTTTCATCATATTCATATATTGCGTATATAACGCCTTTCCTTTGCGCTTTTAGCACCGTCGTGCGCGCACTTCACAGTGGAATCAAATATCCCTTGGCACCTGAGCTCCATGTGGATTCCAACTGTGGGCCTATGCGGACTGATGCCAAGTGTCCCATACCCCGGTACCTTGGGGATGCCTATATGATGCTTGCTCAAACACATGGTCCTGTACATAACTATTCTAAAACAAGGCCTATATGATCTTGATACATGCATGTCATGCTATGCTTTCACACAGAAAGCGTAAAAATGCGGTATGATGTAAGGTGCATGCTTATATACCTTTCATATAGCCATCACGGCACATATACTTTTCATATGCGTTATGCTGCCACATAACGTCTTTACCTCATAATCATATAGCCATCACGGCACATTTTTGGCAGTTTCCTTTCATCATAATGGAACATAATACTTTTACTGAATATGGAGCATCATGTCACAATTTTATACCAGTAGTCAATAGTCACATTAGGTAATATCGCCTGACACTTACCTTGCGTGTCTTAAACAATACCAAACAGCAGCGAAGTATCTCACTTCTTAAGCGCACCTAAATCAATTACAACCAATCATTTACAGCGGCGATTTACAGCAGAAATAGTGAGCATACAGCAGCATTTTACAGTGGAACACAGTGAGCATACAACAGTGTTTTACAGCAGGAAAACAGTGAGCATACAGCAGCGTTTTACAGCAGAAAACAGTGACGTTTGTTCTTAAAACAGTGAACAGAAAACAGTGAGTTGTTCCTTAAAAACAGTGGGCAGAAACAGTGACGTTTTACAGCAGAAAAACAGTAGCACCTTACAGCAGAAACAGTGACCATTTTAAAACAGAAACAGTGACATTTTGGACCTTAAAACAGTGGCAGAACAGTGGCATTTGAATGTTAGAACAGTGACATAATCAATGGCATTTGAACCTCAAAACAGTGGCATAAGTAGTGTTATTTGTGCATCAAAACAGTGGCATGAATGGTAACATTTAAGCATTAAAACAGTGACATTAGTGGTAATATTTGCACATCAAAAACAGTGGCAAAGGGAGTGGTTTTTGAACATTAAAACAATGGCATGAATGATACATTTGAACATCCAAAACAGTGATATAAATCATGATTTTTAGACATTAAAACAGTGGCATAAATAGTGATTCTTGATCATCAAAACAGTGGCAAAATGGGAGTATTTAGACGCCAATACAGTGGCATAGAGGGTAGTGTTTGGACATCAAGATGGTGGTTATTTTATGCAGAAACAGTGGCTCATTAAGTACTAAAACAGTGAGTGTTTTTGGTGCAAAACAGTGACATATGTGGCATTAAAACAGTGAGCATTTCATGTAGAAACAGTGGCACATTATGTACTAAAACAGTGAGCATTTTATGCAGAAACAGTGGCATGTGAGGCACAAAAACAGTGAGTATTGTGTGCAGAAACAGTGGCATCAAAATGGTGAGCTTGTCCAACCGAAACAGTGGCATATGCATCCTCAAAACAGTGGCACTTTTATACAAAACAGTGGCATCAAGATGGTGCTCTTGTAAAACTGAAACAGTGGTAGATTCATTCCAAAATAGTGGCACATTTCTCCTCAAAGCAGTGGCATATTTCGTGCAAGAAAACAGTGGCATGAACTTAAACATACCCATGAGACTTTCATTCTATAACTCAAGCATACAAGTCATCATAAAATAGCTCCATCCTTATACTTTAACCATACTCATTCAAGAATCCAAAACAACACATATTCAAGGGGACATTCAAGAACACACATTATTACACACCATGAAAGAGGTCTAAGTTCAAGGCTTACCTCTTGGAGCACACACTTCTTGCTCACACACCACACCTTTCTAGTTCTACCAACAACAAGTCCACACTTCCTAGGAGATGATCTATGCGCATAAATGGTGAGGAGGGACAAACTTGGACAGCTTCAAGGTTGAGGAACAAGGCTGGACAGTGAGGGGAAAGTGAGGAGAGAAGGTTGCACTTGCTTGATGTCTAATGCCACGGCTGTGAGAGTGTGAGGGAGGGTGAGTTAGCTAAGTTTTTCTTTCTCCAATGGTGCTTGTAATGTTCAGCTAGAGAATGAGGGAAGAGAGGAGAGTTGGCTGCACTTGTGCAAAGTGAGGAAGGCCTCTTGTTGTGCGCATAACTTAAAGGAAGAGTGAGGAAAGGTTGCAATGATGAAGCATCATGAAAATTCTGGTTGCTTGTAGAAGTGGGGCTGCACACAAGGTTTGAACAAGCAAGGAGCTTGCTTCTTGCACACTCTAGGCACATGCAAGGAGGTGAAAGAGGGAGGTTCAGATCTGAATGTTGTCCCACCTAAGTCAGAATTTTAAACATAAACAACCAAACCATGCGCACAAGGTGAGGTGGGAGGGAGTTGGCAGATTTTTCCTCCACACAAGGCACATGTAATCTGCCCAAAATCCTTCTTTTTCTGCATGTGTAAGCAAGGACAGTTTTGGTTCATGATGGACTGCCAAAAGCATGCAAAAATCTGCACATTTCAGCCTCATGATGGAAGGTGTAAGGTGGTTCTCCAAGTCAACACTCAAAGGCAGATTTTGTGTCATAGAAAAATCTGATTCAAGCTCTCTACATGTGCGCCTAAATGAGGGAGAATGCAGCCCAAAATCATGCTAAATAGTACATGTGTCTTCCATGCAATGAAGTTGATATCAAGTGATGCACAAGCAAAGTGATGTGGCGGTCATACAAGAGGAAAATTGGCAGATTTTTCTAAGTATTTTCTACCTCTTATGCGCATGAATGAGTGAGATGATACACCTAGCCATGTGAGGGTTCCTTGCTACACAAACATCCTTGTTGGACAAGGCTTAGGGGAGATAATATTGGGTACAACTTTGGGCTGAACAAGATGGATCCAAAAGCCTCCTTGGGCCATTGGCCTACACATACAATGGATCCAATAACACAAGTCCAAGGAGGGCAAGTCCACACACACTAGCCCACTTCCTAAGTCCTATAAACACAAAAGCCTTATCACACACACAATCAAATTACTCATATGATTTTAATAAATTTCACATGCCTACATATGCACCCTCCTATGATTTAATTTAAATACTTACCTTAGTCTCATCCAAGGATAAAGATCAAACAATTCGCAATCCATCACACATACCCCAAAAATCTGAATTCCACACATGCAACTATATCATCATACACTTATGTATTTTACTAATTATGCGGGATGTTACACTCTCCCCACCAAATAGGAATTTTGTCCGCAAAATAAACTTACTTAAGAGCTAAACAGTTCCGGATAGCGTTTCCGAATGTCGTCCTCGCGCTCCCAAGTGGCTTCAGCTGCCGATCTGTTGTTCCATAATACTTTCACCAAAGGGATTTCTTTAGAACGGAGTCGCTTGACGGATCTTTCAAGAATTTGGAACGGTTGTACTTGATACGTCAGATTTTCCTTTAGTTCCACTTCTTCCGGCTGTAACACGTGAGATGGATCAGAGAGATACCTCCGTAGCTGTGACACATGAAATACATTGTGAATTTCTGACAGATTGGGTGGTAAAGCCAACCGGTATGCAGACTCTCCAATCCGGTCCATAATCAGATATGGTCCTAAGTATCGTGGACTTAACTTCTTTACTCCCATTCTCCTTCCGAGTCCCGATGTAGGTGTGATTCTCAAGAATACATGGTCTCCGACTTCGAAAGATAGGGGCTTATGACGCTTGTCGTAATAACTCTTCTATCTGGCCTGAGCCCTCTGCATATTTTCTCTAATCTTCTTTATCTGTTCGGATGTTTCTTGAATTAGATCAGGTCCTAACATACTTCGCTCACCCACTTCCGTCCAGCACAAAGGTGATCTGCATTTTCTCCCATACAGAGCTTCGTACGGTGCCATCTGAATACTGGAGTGGTAACTATTGTTGTAAGCGAATTCAATCAAAGAAAGATAGTTATCCCAGCTGCCTCCTAACTCCAAAACACAAGCTCGCAACATGTCCTCTAATGCTTGAATAGTGCGTTCCGTCTGTCCATCGGTCTGCGGATGGTAAGTAGTACTCAATCTCAAGTGGGTCCCTAATGCTCTTTGAAAAGATTCCCAGAACTTAGATGTAAACTTGGGATCACGATCATTGACGATACTCGTAGGAACTCCGTGCAACTTCACAATCTCTTGCAGGTAAATTCTAGCAAGTCTCTCCGCATTATATGTGGTTCTAACACGCAAAAAATGAGCTGACTTCGTTAATCGATCAATAATCACCCAGATAGCATCATATCCTTCTCGCGTCCGAGGAAGTCCAACTACAAAATCCATCGCGATACTGTCCCACTTCCATTCGGGAATCTCCAAAAGAGTCCCGACGGTTTCTGATGTTCGTACTTCACCTTCTGACAAGTTAGGCATCGAGATACATACTCCGCAATATCACGCCTCATACCCGGCCACCAAAATGAGGTCTTCAAATCATGGTTCATCTTTGTGGATCCAGGGTGAACTGCATACTTACCCTTATGGGCCTCCTGCAAAACTTCTTGCTTCAACTCTTCATTCGGCACAACTAACCGACCTTGGAATCTCCAAATATCATACTCATCCTTTACAACATCTTGGTTGCCAACCAATTCGCGGACTAACTCTTCATCTTTCTGAGCTTCCTTAATTCTACTGATCAATTCATTCTCCACCTTTATATTTCCCAATCTTATGCTATTCCCTCTCTCGTCTATAGATAAGTTCCAGTCTCGAAAGGCCTCAAACAATTTTAGTTCTTCCATCATCAGAGTTGCAGTGTGCAGTGTCTTCCTACTCAGGGCGTCAGCTACCACGTTTGCCTTTCCTGGGTGGTATTTAAGTTCAAAATCATAGTCCTTCAGAAATTCCATCCACCGTCGTTGCCGCATATTCAGCTCCTTCTGGTCGAACAAATACTTCAAACTCTTATGATCGCTGAACACGTCAAACTGCGAACCATACAAGTGGTGCCTCCAGATTTTAAGTGCGAACACTACAGCTGCTAACTCCAAATCGTGCGTAGGATAATTTTCTTCGTGAGGCTTAAGTTGTCGAGATGCATAGGCTACCGCCATACGATCCTGCATTTACACGCATCCAAGTCCTTTCAGCGACGCATCACAGTATACTTCGAACTTCCGGGTAGGATCCGGAATCGTGAGTACGGGAGCACTCGTTAATCTACTCTTCAGTTCCATGAAACATTCTTCACAAGCTTCAGTCCACTCAAAAGGCTTATCCTTACGAGTGAGACGGGTAAGGGGTTGCACTATCTGAGAGAAATTCTGGATAAACCTTCGATAATATCCAGCAAGACCTAAGAAACTTCTCACTTCAGTGACAGTCTTGGGTCGTTCCCAATTCATAACAGCTTCAACCTTGCTGGGGTCCACCGCGATACCTTCTGATGAAATGACATGACCCAGAAACTGGACCTCCTTAAGCCAAAACTCGCACTTCGACCACTTCGCGTACAACTGCTTCACTTTCAATATTTGCAAGACGATCCTCAAATGTTCCGTATGCAGCTCTTCTTTAGTAGAGTAAATCAGAATATCGTCGATAAACACAATAACAAACTGATCAAGGAATGGGCGGAAGATGCGGTTCATGTAGTCCATGAATACCGCTGGAGCATTCGTAAGTCCGAATGGGATCACTTGATATTCGTAGTGCCCATAACGAGTCCTAAAAGCGGTTTTCGGAATATCCTCCGGTTTGACCCGGATCTGATGGTATCCCGATCGTAAATCTATCTTGGAAAAGACTCTGGCTCCTCTCAGCTGGTCCATCAAATCGTCGATCCTCGGTAACGGATACTTATTCTTCACCGTGACTTTGTTCAGCTGACGGTAATCTACACACAGACGCAGACTTCCATCCTTCTTCTTAATCAAGATGGCTGGAGCACCCCATGGAGAGGCACTCGGTCTGATGAATTCCTTTGCCAAAAGTTCTTCTATTTGCTTCTTCAGCTCGCGAAGTTCCAAAGGCGCCATGCGATACGGAGCAATGGAGATTGATCCAACTCCAGGAATGAGTTCGATAGAAAATTCTATTTCCCTATGAGGAGGCAATCGAGGTATTTCATCCGGGAATACCTCCTCGAATTCCCTAACTACAGGTACATTCTGAATTTGAGTGTCAACCGAGGTCTCAGCCTCGATCGACAAACGATACCCTGCTGCTCCCTTGCGGAGCTCTTTTCTAACTTGTAATAGAGAAATGAGAGAGAAAGGTTGAGAATTACCATCTTTCGCATCCAGTGCAAACACCCGTGCTTGCGTAGGCTGCGGATTAGCGTTCCGGGGGCATTCGTAAGCGAAATGTCCTTGCTGGCCACATCTGAAACATGCATTGTTGTTCTTGCGACAAACTCCAAAGTGATTCTTTCCACACGTAGCACAAACAGTCGCACCCTGCCGTCCAGTTGACGATTGACCAACAGTATTGCTCCTCTTAAAATTTCCAGGCCGCGCCTGCAACTGCGGACCTCTGCCTCGACCCCTACCAGGTGTCGTCCTGAAGAATCTGCCTGAGTGATAGCAGTTCCGTGTGCTTCATTCTTCTCATTGCTTTAGGAAAATACTTATCCAAAAATACTTGTCTGAATACGGCCCACGTCAGTTCAACGTCCTGAGCTCTCAGCAGAGCTCTCGCACCAGTCCACCATGTTAAGGCTTTTCCCATCAGCTGGTACGATGCGTAATCGGTCTTCTGCGCTTCCGGGCATGCCATGCGTTCGAAGATATGCTCGATCATCTGCAACCACTTCGCTGCAGCCTCGGGGTTGTCTTCACCCTCAAAGGTAGGTGGTTGGAAGTTGCAGAAGTCTTTCAACCTCCGACGGGCAATTTCTTCTGCATTGTCATGCAGTGGGGGTGGGACCTGGTTCTGTTGCCTATGGTCACGCCATTCTTGGCTCATATTCTGAATGAACGTTGCCAGTCCCCCAATGGTAGTGATAAGATCCTCTTCTGCATCGCCAGACCTTCCCCGAGTTGAACCGCGACCACCTGCCATGATTCTGCACTCACAATATCCTGAGATGAGTTGATCAGGCTCACCGCAAGTTATTCATGGCAGCAGTCCCAAGTAGGTACTCGCGTTCAATTCGGACAAGTTAACTATGCATCCGTGTCTTATCACAGAACGGCCTAAACAATCTAACTACCCTAGTCTCAAACACTTAAACTATAGCACATTTAGACAGTCAACTAGCAGATAAACACAATCAACAATCAATTCAATCAATCACAAGCAAATCCATGGACCAAACTGCTCTGATACCAATTAGTGTAACGCCCTCCCTTGTATGCATCCAAGAGAGTCGTTTGCTAAGCGGAATTAGAGTCGTTAACGTCACATGAGCTAACAAAAATCCTCATTCTAAATGCAAATCCGTAACGCGTTTTAAAATTCACATCACTTCTGTTTGGACGATAAAAAATGTTTCAAGTGATTTAGAAAGAGCACGTTTGGGGCTTCGCGTGCATATAAAATAATAGTAAATCGGAGTTCGTTTGCTCATAAAAACCCCACCCGTAAGGTGCACTGTAAAAATTTCAGCACTTAAGTCTTTCAAAAATTCCTTTCACAAACATTTTCCAAAATAGCCGCTGTTCATAAAAGTTCAAGATAAAATAAAGATGATAAAGTCTACAGTCATCCAAGAGTACCAAAATATTAAACATTACAGTCATCCAATCAATCAAACAGCAACAGTGATAATCCATGCATCAGCAAGCAACAGCAAAACATCACTCCTTCAAATGCTTTTACGTCCTCCTGCCATTTTGGAAAAATAGCAGCCCCGAAGGGGTGAGAATAATCCCAGTAGTGTGGCAACAAAACCAGTAATATAACAGTATTAACTAGGCACAAAATCATAAACAGTCACTTCAACATATCCTTTTTCCTTTTCCTTTTTCCTTTTCATCATATTCATATATATAGCGCATATAACGCCTTTCCTTTTCATCATATTCATATATTGCGTATATAACGCCTTTCCTTTGCGCTTTTAGCACCGTCGTGCGCGCACTTCACAGTGGAATCAAATATCCCTTGGCACCTGAGCTCCATGTGGATTCCAACTGTGGGCCTATGCGGACTGATGCCAAGTGTCCCATACCCCGGTACCTTGGGGATGCCTATATGATGCTTGCTCAAACACATGGTCCTGTACATAACTATTCTAAAACAAGGCCTATATGATCTTGATACATGCATGTCATGCTATGCTTTCACACACAAAGCGTAAAAATGCGGTATGATGTAAGGTGCATGCTTATATACCTTTCATATAGCCATCACGGCACATATACTTTTCATATGCGTTATGCTGCCACATAACGTCTTTACCTCATAATCATATAGCCATCACGGCACATTTTTGGCAGTTTCCTTTCATCATAATGGAACATAATACTTTTACTGAATATGGAGCATCATGTCACAATTTTATACCAGTAGTCAATAGTCACATTAGGTAATATCGCCTGACACTTACCTTGCGTGTCTTAAACAATACCAAACAGCAGCGAAGTATCTCACTTCTTAAGCGCACCTAAATCAATTACAACCAATCATTTACAGCGGCGATTTACAGCAGAAACAGTGAGCATACAGCAGCGTTTTACAGTGGAAAACAGTGAGCATACAGCAGTGTTTTACAGCAGGAAAACAGTGAGCATACAGCAGCGTTTTTACAGCAGAAAACAGTGACGTTTGTGCTTAAAACAGTGAGAAAACAGTGAGTTGTTCCTTAAAAACAGTGGGCAGAAACAGTGACGTTTTACTTAAAACAGTGGACAGAAACAGTGACGTTTTACAGCAGAAAAACAGTAGCACCTTACAGCAGAAACAGTGACCATTTTAAAACAGAAATAGTGACATTTTGGACCTTAAAACAGTGGCAGAACAGTGGCATTTGAATGTTAGAACAGTGACATAATCAATGGCATTTGAACCTCAAAACAGTGGCATAAGTAGTGTTATTTGTGCATCAAAACAGTGGCATGAATGGTAACATTTAAGCATTAAAACAGTGACATTAGTGGTAATATTTGCACATCAAAAACAGTGGCAAAGGGAGTGGTTTTTGAACATTAAAACAGTGGCATGAATGATACATTTGAACATCCAAAACAGTGATATAAATCATGATTTTTAGACATTAAAACAGTGGCATAAATAGTGATTCTTGATCATCAAAACAGTGGCAAAATGGGAGTATTTAGACGCCAATACAGTGGCATAGAGGGTAGTGTTTGGACATCAAGATGGTGGTTATTTTATGCAGAAACAGTGGCTCATTAAGTACTAAAACAGTGAGTGTTTTTGGTGCAAAACAGTGACATATGTGGCATTAAAACAGTGAGCATTTCATGTAGAAACAGTGGCACATTATGTACTAAAACAGTGAGCATTTTATGCAGAAACAGTGGCATGTGAGGCACAAAAACAGTGAGTATTGTGTGCAGAAACAGTGGCATCAAAATGGTGAGCTTGTCCAACCGAAACAGTGGCATATGCATCCTCAAAACAGTGGCACTTTTATACAAAACAGTGGCATCAAGATGGTGCTCTTGTAAAACTGAAACAGTGGTAGATTCATTCCAAAACAGTGGCACATTACTCCTCAAAGCAGTGGCATATTTCGTGCAAGAAAACAGTGGCATGAACTTAAACATA